>VWYI01016079.1:10388-26670 GCA_013399455.1 Anthoscopus minutus | reverse complement strand
ATGATGGATGGATGATGGATGGATGGACAGCAGGACAGCCCAGGAAATGCTGGTGGCTTCTTTTGGAGGGAGAAGTGACCACAGGGATGTTCTCTCCTGGCATTTGGGGCTTCTCCCGCAGGTTCCTGCACAGCAGCCAGGGCTTTCTGCGGGGATCCTGGGAATCCTGGGGACAGTGACACCACTGCAGGGTCCCAGCAGAGCCCCCCGGGCTGCAGCCAGCCTGGGGACACACACACTGTGCCAGTGGGCACCGGGAAAATCCTCCACTGGATCCCCCCATGGAATCCAAGGATACCACATGGACAGCCAGGAGGAATTCTGCTCCAGGATTAAATTGAAATATTGGGGAATAAAAGCACTTCTGAGAAGTGACCTTGCAGCAAATTGGTTTTTCCTCGCACAGCAGCAGCTTTAGAGTAAAACAATGCAACCCCAACCCTTCTTTAGGCATTCCCAAATAGGTTTTTTTCTCCCCCCAGTTATTGTGAAAATTTAGATCAGAAAACGTGTTGGGTAAAAATATTCAATTCCCCACAGCCTGCAGAGCCTCATCAAAAATCCATTTGAAGTATTACTCTCAAATCCCTCATGGCAATGGGATATTTTAAGGTCAGTTAAACTTATTATTCACTCAAGATTTGCTTTCAGGTCCCTGCATATTTCAAACAGATTTTCCCCCATCTCTAACCCAACTGTGTTACAAAAAGCCCTTTCCTCCTCCCCTCTCTTTTTTTTTCCTGAAAAGAAAAAAAAAAGTTGTCAAAAGAAAAGATCCTAATCAGAAACAGCTTCTGAAGCCTTAAAAGCTGCTACAGTTTGTACTTGTTACCCAAAAACACTGACGCTATCTCCAGATCCCTAAATCCCCTGACTCCCAAAACAGTGAATGGAGCCGTGCTTGCAAAAGAGGAATTAACTCGAATTTGTTTCTCTTATTTGCAATTCATTTCCTTGCAGCAGGGTTTATGCACAGGTTTAATTTTTTCTCCCTGTCCTCATACAAGGAAAGAAAGCAACTTCTGAACCTGCACCGTGGGTCGTTTTTGGATTATTTAGGATTTCCAGCTTGACAGAACTGCAATTTCTGCTCCTACCATGCCTTTCCCATCACAGGTACTTTTGGTTGGGTTTTTTTACATAAAGGCCACCTAAACTATACAATTTTTAAATTTCCCCCAAAGCACAGATCTCCTTTTTCAGCCTGGAGAAGAGAAAGCTCCAGGGGCACCTCAGAGCCCTTCCAGGGCCTAAAGAGCTCCAGGAGATCTGGAGAGGGACTGGGGACAAGGGATGGAGGGACAGGACACAGGGAATGGCTTCCCATTGGAAAAGGGGAGGTTTGGGTGGGATCTTGGGGAGGAATTCCTGGCTGTGAGGGTGGGGAGGGACAGGAATGGATATTCCAGAGAAGCTGAGGCTATGCCATTCCTGGAAGTGCCCAAGGCCAGGGCTTGGAGCACCCTGGGACAGTGGAAGGTGTTGGGATTGGAACTGGATGATCTTTAAGGTCCCTTCCAACCCAACCAGTCTGGAATTCCCTGATTCCATCACCAGCCTCCCCCAGGACCCATCTGAGTTCCTGGTCAGACCATGTAAAACACCAGCGATGGGGCCTCTCCCAAATCCTCCCCTTCCCTGGGCTGGAGGGCTCCTCCTTCCAAGCCATCCCCTGCTCCCTGCGTGCTGCTCCACCCTCCCAGCCCAGAGAACAACTCCCCAAATCCCTGGAGGTCACAAACAGCATTAAGAGCTCTGCCCAAAGCCACCACGGGAGGCAAATTGAGCCGAGAGGAAGAGATTGCAAGTGCCCTAATCTTGCTCTGGAGAGCAAAGACTTTGGAAATTACTCCCCACTCTGAGTCCCTGCAGCCATCTGGCCCGCATTTCTCCACTGACTCAATCAGACATATGCTGCTTTATCCCCAGCCCTGCCAGCTCTCCCCTGTTCCCTGAAAACATCCATCCCTGCTCATTCCCAGCTCAGCTCCCTGCACACGCTGCCAGCAAGCGAACCTGGCCCTCAGAGCTGCTCCCACCCGCAGATTCCTCCCTAAAAATCCCTGTTTGCCCAAAACAAGGCAGGGTGAGATGTAATCCCAAGTTGGAACCCTGCTGCTGCAGAGCAGCGTCGCTCCACCGGAGCCAGGAGGATTCTGGAGAATCCTGATCCTGCCAGGAGGGGCTGGGAAGGGAGATCTGGGGAGCCCTGCAGGAGCAGAGCCTCCAAAAAGAGGTTTTCCCTCAGATCCCACACTGCTCTCCAGCCTGACACCACACAGGCTGTGCTGGGCACCGGCACAGGGGGTAACACACGAGATAACATGGGATAACATGGGATAACATGGGATAAAACATGGGATAAAACACGGGATAACATGGGATAACACATGGGATGAAACATGGGATAACACATGGGATAAAACATGGGATAACACATGGGATAAATCATGGGATAACACAGGATAACATGGGATAAAACATGGGATAACGCGGGATAACACACAGGATAACATGGGATAACACATGGGATAAAACATGGGATAACACATGGGATAACACACGGAATAACATGGGATAACACACGGGATAACATGGGATAACACATGGGATAACACATGGGATAACATGGGATAAAACATGGGATAAAACATGGGATAAAACATGGGATAACACGGGATAACATGGGATGAAACATGGGATAACACGGAATAACATGGGATAAAACATGGGATAACACAGGATAAAACATGAGATAACACATGGGACAACATGGGATAACACGGGATAAAACATGAGATAACACGGGATAACACACAGGATAACATGGGATAACACATGGGATTAAACATGGGATAACATGGGATAACACGCAATAGAACATGGGATAAAACGGGATAACACACAGGATAAAAAATGGGATAACACACAGGATAACACATGGGATAACACAGGACAGAACATGGGATAAAACATGGGATAACACATGGGATAACACATGGGATAACACAGAATAAAACATGGGATAACACACAGGATAACACACGATAGAACATGGGATAACACAGCATAACACGTGATAAAACATGGGATAACACAGAATAAAACATGGGATAACACGGGATAACACAGCATAACACAGGATAAAACATGGAATAACACATGGGATAACACAGGATAAAACATGGGATAACACACAGGATAACNTAACACAGGATAAAACATGGGATAACACGGGATAACACAGGATAAAACATGGTATAACACGGGATAACACAGGATAAAACATGGGATAACACGGGGTAACACAGGATAAAACATGGGATAACACGGGGTAACACAGGATAAAACATGGGATAACACACAGACAGAAACAGGTCTGTCCGAGGGCAGCCAGAGCTGCTGGGAACAGCCCCACGAGCTGTGGGGCTCTTTCGGAGCTGCTCTTTGGGATCGGGATGAGCTCGCCCCAAGCAGGAAGATCCCAGCCCTGGCTCCCACCCCACTGGAGATGTTTCCCTCCCCTCAGCAGGAGCCTGCTCCCCACAGCTCCCAGCAAAGCCCATCTTCACTTCACGCCCGCTCTGGCCGCACCTTCCTCCTCCACGAGGCTGCGGCCCCGGCAGGAAGAGCCCGGCCCGGCCCGCGGCAGGGCAAGGAGGGAATTACACTTCATTACACACGGCCCAGGGGCTTCGGTATCAGGCCAAGCATTACCAGATGTGCAGGGCTCTCCCTCAAAGCCATCCCCAGGCTTCAAGGCCTCCTTGGATATTTAATCTCCCGGTATCTGGGGTGTGAGGGTCAGGGACGGGGTTTCCATGCAGATGCTACAAATCTTCCCTGCTTTTACCATCACCTTTTAATGACGCCGTAAATCACCAGGCACTTCTCAGGTGACCCCGTGATTGCCCATTTGCGTCTCAGAGCAGAACTCAGCCGTGTTCCTCCTCCTCCCTGCAGCAAAGGAGACCTGCTGGGAGCAAACTCCGGGGCTCTGCGTGCCCCTTCCCTGCTCCAGCAAAGTCATCTCCTGGCATCTGTGCTTCAGCTGCGGCGTGGCAGCACGAGGAGAGGGCGAGGAACTGATACAGGAAGATTAAAAAAAGGTTGGATGGGTCTGTTCCTAATGTGAGCCTCGCTGCTCGCAGCCTTTGATTGCCTCAGAAATGAAAGATGGAAATTCACTGGAGGCAGAGGAATTAATTAACGGGAGAAGAAAGGAGCATCAGTCTGCTGGAGGCCTGGCATCAATTCCGAGCTGAGTTTTGAAGTGGCAGCAGCTCTCCTTGTTCTTTGGAAGTCGCTCTCCTCTGTCCTGCACGGTGGCTGGGGCAGCTGGCAGCACATCTGGTGCCTCGTTCTGATCACCCCGGGGTGACCCAGCTGGCACAGCACAAACCTGCCTGGCTGTGGGGGCACCCCGGCCACTGCCCCTGCGCCTTCTCCCTCCTGCTGCTCCCCACTGCTTCCCTCTGACCCGCTGAGATCCTCAGACCACGGGGAACACCGTTCTTCACCGGGCTTCCAGCGTGGTTTGGGGCTTTTATGGCCTGGGAGATGGTTTGGGAGATGGTTTGGGGGTCTCTATGGCCTGGGAGATGGTTTGGGTTTTTTATGGCCTGGAAGATGGTTTAGGACATGGTTTGGGGGTCTCTATGGCCTAGGAGATGATTTGGGAGATGATTTTTGGGGTTTTTATGGTCTGGAAGATGGTTTAGGAGATGGTTTTGGGGCTTTTATGGCCTGGGAGATTATTTGGGAGATGATTTTGGGTTTTTATGACCTGGGAGATGGTTTAGGACATGGTTTGGCAGTCTCTATGGCCTGGCAGATGATTTGGGAGATGATTTTGGGGTTTTTATGGCCTGGGAGATGGTTTGGGAGATGTTCACATCTCCAGATGGTTTTGTAACCTCTGCTGCTGAGGTTTTGCTGCAGGTGAGAAGAACACGAGCCACCTCCAGCTCACTTCCAGTTCAAACTGGGATTGTGTTCAAACACAGCTGTGCACGTTCACATGGGCCATGGTTCTCTTGGTTCCTGGAACAGTTTTCTCATCTTCAGGACATGCTGGCTTCAAGCCAGAACTGAAACTCTCCCTGTGCCAAGGCTCCATGACTCAAAAATCATCGAACCTCTGGGAGTTCCCAATAAAATCAGGGGAGTTCCCGCCCCGTCCTCCACCCAAATCATGCTTTAATTTATGTTCAGCTGCATGCAGAGAGTGAGATCTGTCCCCGAGAGCTTCCCAGCTGAGCTCAGGGGGTCTCACAGCCAGATTTCTTCCCAAAGGGCACTGCTGAGCCCTGCTCTGCATCCACTGACTCAGCCCCAGCCTCACCCAGCAGGAGTGGGGCTGGTTTCGGGGTCAGAGCTGGGCACATCACACACACAGCTGAGCGTGGAAGCCATCAGCCCTCGGTGTCATGGAACCAGAAACCCCCAAGAACCAGGAGTGTGCTGGCACTTCCAGCGGCTCGTTTGGTGGTGACGCTGACGTGAGTCTCTCACAGCTGGACACAGCTGGAGTTAGGTGCTCACCAAACCTTGTAAGCCTTTATTTAAAGGCATTTTGCCTAGAAAAAAAATGTTTAGGAAAGGTCTTGCACCACCAGAGTGATTAATAATGCTGGAAGGAATCTCCCCTTCACAGCCCCTGCTCAGTAATTCAAGTTTCCTGCGCCTTTAACACGACCGAGGCCTGGCTGTGATGGCCCAGCCCCGTGGATGCAGGACACCCTCACACGCTTCCTGATCCCCCTCAAAGCAGTGAAATATGAATTTTTAATATTCACACCGAGATCAGAACTGAACAAGGCCGTCCCTCATTATCTGCCTTGTAACAAGACAGGGATCAAACGGGGCTGAGTGACACCAGCCTCACACGTCCCTTCTGGTGGCACAGGGGGTAATTAACCGGCGTGTCACACTCAGGCTAATGAGGGTGACCCGCTGGAGGTCCCAGCCCCATCCCCTGCACAGGGCTGGGGGCTCTGAGGCCACCTCTGCTCCCCTCTGGGCTGCGCTCATCGCCAGCCATGAGCTGGATCAGTGGGTCTGTCCCAGTTTGGGGGATCTGTGACCCTGTGAGCTCCAAGCTCAGCACAGGCAATGTCCCCTCTGCCATCACACCTCGGGGGCAGGGGGAGATTGGGGCCATTGTCCCTCCCTGGTGGTTCCCTGAACCAGCCCAGGGGTTTGATGGGGCTGGGGACACCTTCACCACCGACTGGAGGCGAGGGATGTGACACACACACAGCCCTGGGGCACACGAGAGAGCTGGAGCCACCTGCCAGGGGTGACACCAGCATGGAACTGCCACAGACCCCGAGCCCACCGTGCTCCCCCCATCCCACGCCACCCAAAATGAGCTCTGAGCTCCTCCCGGCAAACCTCACACCAGCTCCGAACGAGCAGGATCCCAAGAGCAGCCGGGAGCCCCGGGCGGGGCGGGTTGAACGCAGCCCTGCACAGCCCGGGACGCTCCCGGCCTCTCGTGTCCCACCCGGCTGCAGGATGGGCCCTTGGGGACGCCTCTGTCCCTTGTCCCGCTGGCAGCAGCCCAGCCCTGCCCGGCGGCTCCTTTGTGCAGCGGATGCAGGTTTGTCACGCTCGGGGCTCCGACACCGCGGGGGGACGTTCCGCCCGGCCCTCCCCCCAAAACCCGGCTTTTCATGCAGACAAACGAAGCCTTCCCTCAACAAAACCGAACTTCTCGGCTGAAAGTACTTGGCAGCTGCCCCTCGAAATTTTTCTCAGGCTTCTGTGGCTTCGGAAGATGACTTTGGGAAGCAGAGAAGCGCCGGAGGAAGCGGCCCATGGCTCTGGGGGAAGAATAAAATTCCCCCCGCCCCTCCGGCTGCGCGTCCCGCCGGGCTGGCGCTCGCAGGGATGGAGCTGCTGGGCAGCTCCGAGGGGCTGGGAAAAGCCCTGGAGAGGCTCCGGCACGGCGGGGACCGCGGGGACAGCAATGTCCCCCCCGCCCCGGCTGCAGGTATTGACAGCGGCAGCGATGAGCGATCGCGCTGACAAGCGCCTGATCAATGGCACTGATGGAACCCTTCGGCGCTGCCGGGAATTGGAGGATTTCTTTCGCTTCCACTTAATCGACATTTCCTCCCTGGCAGGGTGGCCGTGGAGGGGGGATTTGTCGCTTGGAATTAGCGGGGAGCTCGGGGCACAGGCGGGATGAGGCAGGGAACAGAGACAGGGAAACATTCAGGCACCAGCAGCACCTACAGAAGCTTCCAGAGAGGGAAAAGTCAAATCAAATTAAATAATCTGATATAGGGCTGCATTTTGGGATCCTGCCCCGATGGGGGCTTGACTTCACCAACAGAAGGAATTATGGAATTGTGGAGTCATGGTTGGAAAAACCCTCTAAGATCATCCAGTCCAACAATCCACCTCCCCAAGTGCCACATCCACAGGGCTGTTAAATCCCCGCAGGAACGGGGACTCCAGCCCAGCCCTGGGCAGCTGTGCCAGGGCTGGACAGCCCTTTCCAGGGGGAAATTCTTCCAAATATCCACCCTGAGCCTGCCCTGGCCCAGCCTGAGGCCGTTCCCTGTGCTCCTGTCCCTGTTCCCTGGGAGCAGAGCCCGACCCCCGGCTGTCCCCTCCTGTCAGGAGCTGTGCAGAACCAGGAATTCTCCCTGAGCCTCCTTTTCTCCAGGCTGAGCCCCTTCCCCAGCTCCCTCAGGAATTCTCCAGCTCCTTCCCAGTTCCATGCCCTTCCCTGGACACACTCCAGCCCTTCCATGTCCTTCCAGCCATGCAGAGCCCAAACCCGAGCCCAGACCGGAGCCAATCCCTCCCGCAGCCCAGCGGGTCCATCCAGGGTCTGTGGGGAGCAGAGGCGGCGGGAGCGGCTCCCCCCAGCCCCGGGGCTCGGGACGCCGCAGCTCTGGAGCAGCTGGGAAGTTGCACAAGGCAGGAGGCCCCGGCAGCCCCCGCCGAGCAGTGCCGGGATGTGGCCTCCGGGGACGGGATCTGTCACCTTCCTCAGCCCTTCCCATCAATCAGCGGCGCGTCCTTTTATTTATTTGGTTTTTTATTTGCACAACGCGGCTGGGAATTCCCGGCTGAATCAGCCTGAAGGGTGTGGACGGGGCAGGGAAGGAGATGCCAATTCTTCATTCCAGCTACAGAAAACCCTCCAGGTGTGCCCAGGGCCAGGTGTGCCCAGGGCCAGGTGCGCCCAGGGCCAGGTGTGCCCCCGGCCACGGCAATGCACGCACAGCTCAGGAGCTAAGTGACAAATCAGTAGCAGAGTGGTCAGTCAGCCTGTGTCTGCCCAAGGACATTAACAAGGTCGCATCCTTGTTTTCCCCACACTAATGAGTGGAGATTCCTAATAAGACCTCAGTGACAAGCGACTGTATGAATGTGATTCTCTCCTGATCAATTTTGTGTGTTAAGATGCAGAGCAGCCCCGGGGGCTTGGGAGGCTCCTGCCTCACTGTGGAGCTCCTGGCTGCGAGTCAAGAGTTTATTCCGCTCGTGTCCCTGCCTGCCATGAGATTTCCTTGGTGGAACACACCAAAACCACTCCCAAAGTGCTGCTGGGAGGAGCCCAGCAGATCATCCCACTCCCAAGGTGCTGCTGTTATCCCAGGCTGCCTAAAACATTCTGTGCTGGTGCTTTTACAGCCCAAAATAGTGAATTTTTCTCATTTTCAGCCATTCCCCCTCACATTTCAGCGTGGGACCAGCACCCCACGTGCTCCAGGTCAGGGCAGTCACCAGCAGCACGTGGTGGAACAGCAATGCTCTCTATGGTCCATGGTTCTGGGCCATCTCATCCATGCAAACCCTGGCTCATCCCTGCTCTCCACAAGCCCTGGAATCCCACGGAGCTGGACACTGACCCCGAGCCCTGGGGTGACCTGCAGGACCCCACTCAGGGGGCACAGCTGCTCCTGTGTCCCCTCAGCTCCCAGTGCCCTGCCTGCCATATCCACATCTGCATCTCAAACGAGTCCTCAGCTCCCGGGTGACTCACTTAAGGGATGCATGGATAATTTTGAAGATTCCTGTGATTGCTGAGCTGTCTCTGAGCAGAGGAAGGAGGGGAAATCCAAGGAGCTGCTGTGGACTTTCCACGCAGGAGCATCACCACAAAGGGTGAGTGTGTAAAACCTGAGTTGAGACCTCAACACTGCCACTGGGAAAGATCAGGGATGCAACCACCACGAGTTTGTCATGGTGTGATTGGGGGGTTTGGGCTGTTCTACATGTGGGGTGGATTTGGGTAGGCACTGGCACAGGTGCCCAGAGCAGCTGTTCCCATCCTATACCCAGAGGCCTGTCCTGCAGACATGGAGCATCCATCCATCCATCCATCCATCCATCCATCCATCATCCATCCATCCATCATCCATCCATCCATCCATCATCCATCCATCATCCATCCATCCATCATCCATCCATCATCCATCCATCCATCCATCCATCCATCATCCGTCCATCCATCATCCATCCATCCATCCATCCATCCATCCATCATCCATCCATCCATCCATCATCCATCCATCCATCATCCATCCATCCATCATCCATCCATCCATCCATCCATCCATCCATCATCCATCCATCCATCCATCATCTGTCCATCCATCATCCATCCATCATCCATCCATCCATCATCCATCCATCCATCATCCATCCATCCATCATCCATCCATCCATCATCCATCCATCCATCCATCCATCCATCCATCATCCATCCATCCATCATCCATCCATCCATCCATCCATCCATCCATCATCCATCCATCCATCCATCATCCATCAATCCATCATCCATCCATCCATCATCCATCCATCCATCATCCATCCATCCATCCATCCATCCATCCATCATCCATCCATCCATCCATCATCCATCAATCCATCATCCATCCATCCATCATCCATCCATCCATCATCCATCCATCCATCCATCCATCCATCCATCATCCATCCATCCATCCATCATCCATCAATCCATCATCCATCCATCCATCATCCATCCATCCATCATCCATCCATCCATCCATCCATCCATCCATCATCCATCCATCCATCCATCATCCATCAATCCATCATCCATCCATCCATCATCCATCCATCCATCCTCCATCCATCCATCCATCCATCCATCATCCATCCATCCATCCATCCATCCATCATCCATCATCCATCCATCCATCCATCATCCATCATCCATCCATCCATCCATCCATCCATCCATCCATCCATCCATCCATCCATCCCCTTTCCCTCTATACAACACCACTGGCTCCCTAAGGAGGAGGATTTCCACAGCCCTTTGAAAAGCCATTTAGAGCTAAGCTTTGGTATTAAGCCTGGCCTTTCCTCGGGCAGGTTTTCAATCCCTGCCCGAGCCTGTTGCAGCAGCAAGTTTCCCAAGAGGTCAGGAGGAAGCTTTTAAGCATCTTCGCCAATTAAGTGCAGGGAGCCCCTCCCCGCCGCCAGGGCTGCCCGCCTCCATCCCAGGGGATGGTAATTACTGTTTTTATAAATAAGCTTTGAACTCTCTTAAGTAATTGTCTCTCCTTGCATGAAAGCACCCTGTAAATCCACCGGCCTTTTCCACCTTCTGTCACTATCTAAAAATAATCGAAGGGGAAAAATAAATCCACATAAAATCTTTAAGGAGAAACTCCCAAACTTTCTTTTACACTGCAGTGATTATTTCTCCAAGCTTTCAGTAACTCCACTAACAGAAGCCTTGAGGCTTTCCTGGCTCTTGGTGAATTTTTTGGCAATATTTGACATATTTTCAAAACTTCTCTGGAGTTACATGGATTAAAAAAAAAAAAAAGCCACGTTTCTATATTTCAATTCTACCCCCTGAGGTTATAACAGAGCACAGGAGAGGACAGGAATGAAGAAGCCTTTTCCAAAAGTATCAATTCCCATAATATTTTCTTAAACCAGCCTCGTGATCTCTGATTGTATTTAAGCAGCCTGGGATAGAAATCCTGGCAGATCTGAAATCCTTTAGGAACTCAGGTTACTCCTGCACACCCCCTGCCCAGCCCGGGTGTAATCCTCCCATTTATTTAACAGAGCCAGAGACAGGGAAAGCATTCCTGAGCCGGGAAGAGCACGGCTCCTTCCACCCTGCAAATCGCAGCTTTTATCCCCAAAATCCCAGCCAACATTAACACGCAGCTCCGATCACTCGAGCCTGACTCTACCGCAGCAGCAGCGCAAGGAACAAACACCCCGACTTCATTCTGCCCGGAGGCTGAGCCAGGCTCAAATCCAGGCTGTCCAGCCTGCTTGGGTCAGCAAGGAGCACTTGATGGGATCGGGAAGAAAACCCGGAAATGAGGGAATAACAGCGTGAAAATGGGGGGCAGGAGGGCTGAGCTGTGCTCCCCACCCCATCACCGACCCCCCAAAACAGGACTGGCACAGCCCCTTTCTCTCCCCACCCGCAGCAATCCCTGTCTGGGAGCCCTTTAAATGGTTTCAAATGTTAATTCCTCATCGTGGCAGTAAAAGCTATTTTTAATCCCACGTGAAAGCAGTTTGCAGAAACCCAAACTTTGCACGAATTATGGATTGCTTCCCGAGCCCGGGCCGCGCTGGGTGTGTGTTAGGGAGCAGAAAACAGGGGCACATCGTCAGGGAGACCCATCCGGCTGCCACGGGGGCACCCAGGGCTTAAGCCTGGTCCTAAGAGTAGGGCTGAGGCTAAAACTGCATAAAAGCCAATCCAAAATACCACGCCTTAAGTAAAAGCTTTAGTGTATCTTGTTCTTAGTTAAAATCGGCTTTTTCTCAGGTTCCATGCATGTTTTCTTTGTACTTGAGGTTTCATTTCCCAAACACGGGGGTGAGGATCGGGAAAGCTGAGACAGAAAGGTCTCACTTGTGAATGGAAGTGAATAAACAGGGAAAAGATTGCAAAGTAATAAAGGCGAGAAGCTGCGGGGCTGAGTGTCTGCCTCGGGAAAACAAGGGCCGCTCTGAGCCGGCAGCGCTGAAATCGAGCGCGTCAGGAGGAGAGAGAGATTAGCGGTGCCAATGAATAAAGATAATGTCCCAGAGCAGGTCCGGGCACCGCCATCCGACTCCGGCCACATTCCTTTGTCTCTTCCCACCTTTGCGCTTCCCGAACGCGCCTGTGAAAAGCTCGCCCTGGATGGGGACACAAGCGCTGTGCCAAAACGCAGCCTGGTGACTCCGGAGGAGCCGGTTTTATTCAGCAGCCCGCGCCATAGAGCGTCTTGATCTGTCTGTACAATCACAACACACACAAAAACCCCTCCAGGCACCTACTTAGCTCTACTTTTCAGCTGCCAATAACACTCCCGGCAAAAGTCAAAAGAGCAGCGCCGCAGCCGCGTCCTTCCCCTGTCGCTCAAAGGCGTCGGGGTTGCGAGGTTCCGAGATAACAAAGTCTGGCTGAAGAAATCCTGGATGCCTTTCAAGAGCGTTATTAGCTCCTGTGAATGGGGCTGGGGAAGGGGAGGGAGCAAACCCCACATGCCAGGGAGCGGCTTTCTGCTCCCCCTCCACCTTCCCGGAGGTGCTCCCGAGCCCGGCACAAGCACAGAGGGATGGAGGAACCCCCACGGAGAGTTCCTCCCCCCCTCGTGCCCGCTTTCCTGTTGGATGGGGTGGGAAAACGACAGTGGAAAGTTAAATTTGGCCTCCGAGAGTGTCGGAGCTCTGGGCTGGCTCTGCAGGGCCACAGGATGCTCCGTGGGGATTCCAGCTGCTCGTGTCCCTCCAGCCTGGCCAAACACTAGACATCCCGTGATTTTTCGATACTTCTGGTCCAAACCGTATGAAAATAGGGAATTCTTTGCAATTCCTACAAATCCGAGGGGTGCAGCTTCCAGGGCTCAGTCCCAAGGGATGGGTGGGGCGCAGGGAGCCTTGGCCCAGCACCATTCCTGTCTCAGTCTGCCTTTGGCTCTTGGAAAAAGCAGGAAGACAAGGATGGGAAGGAGGGACAGGGATCCCAGAGCACGCAAGGAAACACGAGACAGAGGAAAAGCCGATTCACATCGAGCCCGTGTTACCACAAAGTTTTGGCAGATGGGGACGAGGAGACTTCTTTGGATGAGCTGTGTCAGGCTCAGAGCTTTCCACACGAATTCCCGCAAAGCTGAATTCCCCTGAACTCCCTTTCCTTCAGCCCAGGCCCCTCTCCCAGCACTGCCATGCTCCCCAAAGCTTCTGTTCCCCCCACAGCCCCAGAATCCCCCAGGCTGTGCCAAGCTCGGGGCACCGCAGCCTCTGCGTGGGAACCAAACCAGCTCTGGCATCCAAAAAGGGAGCAATCCCATGCAAAGATTCTGCTACACCCCCAAAATGTCCCCAGTGGGGCAGAGCAGTGACCCTGGGGAGCCCCAGCCCCACCATGCGAGGTGTGAACACGTCCCAAATGTCACTTGTGAGGCCGAGCCTGCTCCCCTTACACCGAGGGGGCTCCAGCCCTTAAACCCCTGCACCCCACAAATGTTGTTTTCCTCAATGGCCACAGGCAAAGGCAGGACCTGGCCCCACACCATCACAGATGCTCCAAGTTTTGCAATGGATTTCTGAATATCACCCCAAATGGCTCGGATTGAGTTCAGCTTTTAACGTTTGTCCTCTCCTACGTTCCCACAGAACAGAGACAGTCCCAGGCTCCCAAAGGGGACCCCCACACCCCAAACTGGCAGCAGACACGCCAGCATCGCCTCTTCTTTTTATTTAGGTTTCCTTCAAGCAGCACTGAGTGCCAAAAAAAAAGAAAATCGTGTTTTGCTCGAGGAGAAAACATCCCATCATGCTTGGATTAGCCATTAAATCATTTAGGCTGCAGCCTCGAAAAGGTGTTTAATCTTCTTAGAATTAGCTAAAGCTGCAGTAACTCAAGGAATTCTGTAGGAGATGCTTTTGCAGAAAGTTTCCTTTCCACTACCACTCAAAAAAAAAAAAAAGGTGGGGAGGCTTTGGACCATTTCAGATTTAAATTAAATAAAACAATCCAGTGAGAATAAATTATTTCAGTCAGAAACTTATAACAAACTACTCAACACCCACGAGGAGATGCTCCTGCCAGAGCAGGGAAATCACTACAGGACAGAGCTACTAAGAAAGAACAAAATAATTCTGGAGTGATATTTCCAAGGGAATTTTTTTTCCACATTTACTCAAGACAAGCAACAACCCACAGGTGCCTTCAGGCCAAATATCTTGGCGTGAGAAGGGCTTGGTGTAATTTCGGTTTCCTAGCAAGTTCAAATATTTTAAAAATGTTTACACCACTTTTGAGATATCCATAGGAAAAACCTGATTTTCTGTCCAACTTCTCTTTCCCTGCACTCCAGCACATCCCAGCTTTAAACATTTAGCTCTGTCTGGCTTTCCCGGGGATAAAATCCCTCGGTGCTGCGAGGTCTTGTGAGAAGACAAAACAAGAGGCCGAGAGGAGAGGAAGCAAAGGGAAATGTGTGTGTGTGATTAAAACCACACTTTATGCAGAGCTAAAGCAAAAACATCTCCTGATTTTTGCCTCTCCCCAAAGGATGCGGATTCTCCCCAGCCTCAGCGGCCGAAAACCTTCCCCGCTCCATTTCTCCAAATTTACCACAACCACATGCGGGATCATCTGGAAACTGGTGCCAGGCCAGGCTCCCTGCAAGCACTTCCAGCACTAAAAACTCGCAGCAGAGCCATCCAAACTAAGATTTATTTCTCCTTCCCTCTGCGGTCCGTCCTGCGAGCGCCTCGCTGGGCTCCGCCGAGCGATATGAAAGCGTTCGATCTTCCCCGCTTTAATTATGTGCTCGCAGTCATTAAACTCCCATTCTGCCAAGCCGGAGCAGTCCTCACCCCAAAAAGATTAGTGATCATCATTATTGTTCCTCGAGCAGCGCCGACCCGAACGGAGCTGAGGAATGAGCTCATAAATCACGGGGATATTAATGCAGCCATAAAAATAAGCGCCGCTACTTACTGGGGTTTTGAAGGTGCGTTAAGTCGTAAGTTTACAGCCCAGATGTGGGCTCAGAGAGCTGAAACTCCGCGGGTAAAATTACCACTAAAATTACTCTTTCCATTAAACACGCTGATTTTTCACAGGTTGTTACTTCGGCGAGGACTGGGAAGCTGCAACCTCCCCCAAACCATGGAGAGCGCGTAAGAAATCCGGTATTCCCGCGGGGCTCGGGGATGGAGAGGCAGGAAGGACAGGGAGAGCTGCTCCTTTTATTATTTTCAGATGTTTTCCCCGAGAACACCACGGCGCTTTCATACACCGGCACATTTGGATTGCCCTCAAAATAACGGAGCAGATTCCATCCCCGGCTTCAAGGGACTCCTCGCTCCCGACTCCGCTTGGCCCAGCCGCTCTGGAGCTGGCCGGGAGACGCGAGTTTAATACGCTCCACATGCACAGTAGCTGCTCTTCCGAATGCTTTATCGTCTGAAGGGTTCAAACCCATCGAAACCCTCAGAAAACAAACTCCTTTGGATCGCTCCGGCTCTGCCCTTTGCCACAAGCACACCGAGGATCTCACGGATTCACCCCTCGCCCGCTCCCTGATCCGAGCGCAGACAGGTTCGAGCCCGAGGTCCTCACTCGCTTCTGGGTTGTTTTTTTTTTTAATAAACCACACGAATAAAACAATTCCTAGAGGAACCCGTTAGGGAAACGGGGGCACGGCTGGGGATAAAGCGCTAAAGGTTAAAATCGCAAAGCCTGGAGAGTTAAACGAGAACATTTTTGCTGCCGGCTTCGTCCCTGGCCGGGTGGGATGCGGGACGGGGGGCGCGGGGACAGGGGCGATGCGAGGACAGGGAGGAAAACGGCGACACGGGGACAAGGGGACGGCTTCTCACACTCGCAACGCTCCCGACTTCAGCGGCAGCCCCGCAAAAGCAGCCGCCAGCCCCCTCCCCAACCCGGGCGAAGCTCGGAGCTGCCGGCCCCCGCTCCTCCCGCCCGGGACCCGCACCCTCCCCTCGGACCCCCTTTTCTCTGCCAGGACCCGCCTGTTGCGGAGCCGCCGCATCCCCTCTCGGCCGGCAATTAACACAGCTCCGCGCTAATTACCGACCCCCTCCTCCCCTCCCCGCCGCCTTACCTGTACCAGCGCAGCCCCTTCTCGTAGCACCTGTCGAAGAAATGGGGTTCGGCGCCCACCGCCCGCACCCCGGGGTGCGCCCGCAGGAACTCCAGCAGCGCCCGCGTCCCGCCCTTCTTCACGCCCACGATGATGGCCTGGGGGAAGCGGCGGCTGCCGCCCCCCGAGCCCCCCGAGGC
>VWYI01016064.1:0-15499 GCA_013399455.1 Anthoscopus minutus | reverse complement strand
TCGTGGCTGCCTCGGCGCTGGGCTGGTGGGAAACGGTGTCCCGGGCTTGCCGCGATTCTCCGCCCCGCCATCGCTGGCCTTCTGCCTCTCGCCGCCCGGTGTGTCCTGCGCCTTTCCTGCCGCCTCCGCGCAGCCCCGGCGGTGCGAGGCATGAAGCTGAGCAAAGCCCAGTACGATGAGATAGCCCAGTTCCTGGGGCACGTGCAGCCCACCCGGCAGAACCTGAGGAAGCTGAAGGAGAAGTTTCCTAGGTAAGTACATCCCGCCCTCCGGCGCGGAGCCCCGGTGGCTCAGCCCCCGGCTCGGCCTGCGGGCTCGCTGCGGCCGGGCCTGGGGCCGCGGGAGCCTCTGCTTCAGCTCCACCCGGTGACCCAGTGCAGGCCCCACACGGTACAAAATCACCAGCACACGCACACAGTGTTCGACGGCAAGCGGCAGTTCCGCTGGGAGCAGGGTACTGCTCCACCCTTCGTGACCTGAGGAGTTGGCACAAAATAAAGAACACTTCCCCAGGCGCACCCGACACACGTCCAAGTGAAAGCTTCTGGGGCCCTTCATGAGTCTCTTGTACACCAAGTAGGTCTGATGTGAATAAAGCCTTGCAGCTCAGGCCGAACCTCTGTGGATGAGGCCAAGTGTGAATTCCATCCTGCAGTACCTGCAGCATTCATAGTTCTCTTGCTGCAGTATTCCAATTGAAACTGGAAGAGGGATGGTCTTTTTACCTATGGCCATTCATGTACTTCCTTGCCTGAGCTGTGTTCAGAATTCTCAAAGACCTTTGCAAATGGCCATGGGCTAGGATGGAAAGGTATCCAGGACAGGATGTGCTCCATGCACCAGTCTTCATTGCTGAAATTTACTTACCACCAACTACAACAGAGTTTTAAGCAACATTGCAAGGTTTATCACTTTCTTTTTTGGGGGAAGGATTGGTGTTGCTGAATTGAACAGTAAAGAAAATTGAGTTCTGTGGAGAATAGAGTGGTGCCATTTCTAAAATCACCAGCAATAATACAGGAAAATGTAGGAGGTTAGATACTGTATCTGCTTTGGTGAGAGAGAGAAATTAGCAAAACAGAAAAACATTCACATGCTTCCTGAATGAACCTTGCTAGTCTTAACCACAAGTGCGGAGGAAGAAACTGATGCTGTGTGTAACTTGCATTAAGTGGATGAAGAGCCAACATTAGCTTAGGCCTTTAAACTGTGAAATCCTTTCCTTTTCAGGAAAGTGAGAGAATTGCTCTGCTGCAGAGAAGTGCGAGTAAAGCACTGTGGTTGGTTTAGAGAGTGCATTGAGTTGCATTTTAGGAACCCAGCTCACCTTGCACAGTACTTCTGCAACTTGGAAAAGCATTTACCATAACAACATGTGTCTAAGGAGCTTAAACCTGGCCTTATCACTTCAGTGCTAATGAAATTAGGAGAGAGTGTTTGTGTGTATTTGTGTGTGCATGCATACATACACGTTCTCTTTTTCTATTCTCCTTGTAAAGTTGTCTTGAAAGAAGGTTAGAATTCGGGTTGATTTTCCGAGTCAGTCACTATTTTTAGGAACCTGCTTCCAAGACAGATCCATAAGGCACACAAGTGTTTGTAATAAAATTTGTCCAAAAACTGGGCTTTTCTGATACGTTTTACTTCCCAGTCCTCTGGGTGCTGCAAAAGATCCATTGAGTCCTCTGTTTCAGAACTTCAGGATAACTCCTGAACAAACTATGTGCAAGTAAATTAGGAAAAGAATTCTAGGTTCTTTTTTAAGAACCTGGCTCAAGTGTAATGAACACTGAAAAGCAAAGGTTAGCTGTAGTAGTTGCTTCCACAATTAAGTGGCTTTTACCTTGTTATTCACATTATGGCATGGGAATGGCCTATTCTGAATTTTGCTTGTAGATCTCTCCTGAATTTTGTTTGCCCATGCTAGGAGAAGGCTAAAATATTCTATATGAGTGATGAATAGATAGCTTTTTTAAAAATGCCTGTCTTAAGTATATTTTGAGGAGGTCTGCACATCTTCCTTCTGGGAATGTGATATTTCTTTGTTGTCTCTTTGTTTGTTTCTCATAGCAGGTCAGATGTGGAAGATAAACAATACATTCCAAGGCCATGCTTTCCGTAGCAGTAAGGAAGGTGTATTGAAATAGATACATGTTAGGATGTGGAAAATGGGCAACTAAACCACTACACTCTATAACCCTTATCTTGTACAAAAGGCCAGCTGCAAGCTGCAGAGATCTGTAAACTTGTATACCTTCTTAAAGAGGAGGCTTTTTCAGTGATGTGTTTAATAACTGTGGAGTAAGTAAGTTTTTCTTACAATCTAGAAATTTTGTCATCCTATTCTAGGACAAGAAGGATCTGACTGGATTTTCTGGCTGGATTTTGTTTTTCTTTATGAAAGCCAGAAACAACTAAAACCCCCCACCCCTCAGCTTCCTAATTCAGTCTTTTTTAAAAAAGATTCCAGAATCTGTCATGGTACCTGCAGTGTGATAAAGGTGTCCATAGCAGATTTCTCAATATTATATTGTAATAGTTGCTGGTTCAAACTGGAAAGTACTAACATCCGTAATAGCTGCTTTCACCTTGCACTTTCAATCTTTCCCCAGGAAGGATTGGTATTCCACTGGTAATGCAATACATAAATTGACAGTTTTCAAATATTTCTGGTTCTACTGCCTCATAGATCTTGAGAGTCTTTGGATTTCTGCATTAATCTGCTCCGTTTTTTTCTAAAACTGTCTTATCTCTTGGTTCCTCCCTGAGCTCCCTGAAGCCTCACATTTTATACTCCTGATTTCTATAAAATCTCTTTCATACTTTGTGAGAGGGCCTACTCTTGTTCTGCAGTTTCTCCCTAAGAATAAGTTGTAATTTCTGTAAACAATTGCTACAATTTAATGCACAGGTGTACTGGGTGGTAGCTGCCAACCTGACCCGTGAATCTAAATAATTTTTTGACAGAGTAGTTTGTGCTTTACTATTATTGAACTACTTCAGGAGATGAGATTATTACTTCAAACAAATATTTTCATATGGCTTGTTAACGTCAAAAAGTCAAACTGCTTCTCATACTGTTTATAAGTATTTTAATACAAGCATTTGGAATTCTTATCGTTTACAACCCTGTAACTTTCCATACAAGTTGGATTTAGTCTACTTTGCTTGAAATCCAGTTATTTTGCAAAAACTTGGGTATCCAATTGCTGTTCTTTTTCTCTTAATGCTGTACTTTGTATTTCATGCCTGGCAATTACCAATGTATTATTCATTTCTTCTTAACGTATTTGTTACATCCTTAGCAGTTGTCTCTTAACATGTTCCCATTTCACAGCCGGGTATTTGAATGACCTGAGGATTATCAAAATGTGATTTTGAGCACTAAGCAAAATAAATCTCTGCCAATACTGGATCACTGATCTGTAGTTCCTTTGTTCTTTTTCACACATATGTCACTGGACTGATAATTCTGTATATTCAGTGTTGTGCTTTCCTGTTGAAGTATAGCACCTTTTCTGCTTAGTTTCTCACCTGAATTTTTCTATTTGCTAATCATTTGTGGTTTGCTTTGTTACTTCTGTATTACATTCTTCAGCTTTCCCTTCAGCTATAGACTCATGTTCTTCTGAGATACTATTCTTCTCAATAAGAGCTAATGTCTAAATTGAATGAGCCACTGTAGGACTGGTTTTAGGCCATTGCAGGAAATGTTCTGAGAAAGTTAAAATCTTTCTTTTCGGTGTGTGTTTCTCTCTTAAATGGTGGTTAGACCTGCTTACAGGTAGAATCTTCTAGATACAAATCACCTTAGCACTACCTATTTATAGTGACAGGATATAAGTTAGATCTGTAAAATTCTATCTTTTTTCAAAGTCTATTTTAACTTGTTCTGAAAAGTCCAACTTCTGAGAGTTAAATTCATACCTAAACTGATGCTCTACTACTTCAGTTCAACAGTTTACTGTTTTAGTTGTTTCAGTTCTTCTGTATCTGGCAGAATACATTGTTTTTCTCAAACTTTTTCTGGAGCTTCTTATCAGTAGAACATAAAGACTTATGAGTAGACCCTTCTGAAATGTACACCTTGTACATATTTTCCTGTTCTTCTTTGTATCCAGTTCTGATTAAATGTTACAGTTTTCTTGACCGAATCTTTGTTTTGGTTTAAGACAATTTAAAGGGGAGCGCACTTAAAGGAGTTCTCCTCCTTTGTTTTCACCAATCCCTTTCCACCAATAAGGAGAAACAAAATACGAGTAGATATAAGTGAAAAGAAATAACAGTTTCCTAACAAGTGAAACTGCTAAAGGCAAAAGTAACTGTAAATAACCACTAGCTACAAAATTGCTAAATCTCATTAACTCCCCCAGAACAAAGAGAGACCCAAAATAGCAGAAATACCCTTTCCAAGATGGCCAGGGGTGACTGCTGTAGGGAGAGAAAGAAAAGTGGCGTCAGACCCTGCCCCTGAGATGGCACCTTTGCAGGCAATTGTGCGGTCTGGGAGACAAAAGAGGAGGGACGGTGGCAAACCCTGGGGAAGGCAGGAGCTTATGGAGCAGTTCTAATGGCAGATGAGAAGTGCTGGCATGTGTTGGGTCAGCACCACTGCCTGCCAGGCTCTGACAATGTCGGTGCTGATGACTCCAAACTGTGGGTGTGTTGTTGGGAGACGCCGATCTGTCGGCCCTGACGTGAGGTGACCGAGCCCCAGCGAGCATCTGGCTTTGCAAAGTCCACTCCAAAACAGTTTTTGATTGTGAAATACGGTTTTTCCAAGTGGCTACTATTACAACCCCAGGAAAAAAAAACGCAAACAAACCACCCAAAGTAATCCTTCGAAAGAAGAGCCTCCATTTTCAGCAAATGCTGCCAGCAGAGAGTTTGTTCCCCACTTCTCAGCTCCAGCTTAAGAAGGGGCTATGGCAATGCCCCCTCCACCCTGTGGTTCCAGTTCCAGCTGCGTTGGATCTTAAAAGAGGCCATAACAATTTTTGGGCATGGATAGATACGGAATACAGTAACATTTTGGGTTACCCATGACACTCTTCCTCTACTCTCTACCAAACTTCTAAGGATGTAAGTTATGGTGACCCAATTCATTATGATGTTATCTTGTTTTTTTCTTAAATGTGAGTCTTGTTCTGACTTGGTTCTGCTGTAAATGTTTGAGTTTCTTACACCGTGTTGTGCTTGAATTGGAGATTCCAGAAACTTTCTTATGGTTCAAGTTGTGTCAGTAGCCTTGAGCATCTTTTAGTGATTCCAAAACCCATGCTTTTCAAGTTCCTGCAGTACACTCTTGTGAAACGTGTCTCAGTCCATTGAGGAGTTCTATATTCCATATTCAATTTGTGTAGTCTGTATTACTTCATTTTTTCAAGTTGTTAAACAAACTTTCCTTTAGGTACATTCATTTGTATTCCTTTAAAAGAAGCATTGGTTTCTGAGACTGTTTAAGTGCAAACTGTGCTATAGAGATTTTCAAAGTACTAAGGTTTTGAGGTATCTGCTGCTTATATCAGCTGCTATGTGCAGTTTGTCACTTTTGTGCATCTATTCAGAAAAGTACCACCTTGTTTGTGTGCCTTATGTAAAAACATACCTCCATGTGATCAAGAGGAGCTTTTTTCACTGTGGAAAGGAAAGAGAACCTGGCATAAATGTAAGAGAAGTACTTTTTAAAATTTTTCATCCTTTTTTTTTTTCCTCAGTGAGCAAGAAGAAAATGTGATGTACAGCTTCATATTGATATACTTGAGTATAGCTATTTGATTTTAATGTGTGTAACTTCATATTTAATTATTAAAGTGCACACACTTTGTGCACAGCATATCAAGGGATGCATATTTCTCTACATTGATGACCTCTGCTCTTCATTACTTAGTATCACTTCAGTTTTCCACACATTTTCAGTAATTATGTGGCTCTTTCTCCAAATTATTGATATCTATATTAAACGACACCAGGCCTGGAAAGCATCTCAGCAAGAGTTTCATTTTTTAAAAAATGTCTGTGCACATTAATGTGTTAATTATCTGCTGAATTTTATCACTTTCTCTGTGGTGGTTCATATTGATTGGTCCTAAAGAAGCTTTAATGTATGGTATGAATATGTTATTTCTTTGACCAGCAGCTTAAGACTGAGGAAGCGTTTTTGCTTCCTCTTTTCCAGTGTCATTGTTGCCTCTGATTTTGTTTTTTAGAGTTGGGGGTAGATAGGCCTTTCATTTTCCTTTTGAAGCCAATTTTATTTACAAGGCAAATAAGCAATATATTGCTTCTTTGTGAATAATTTTATTCTGCTTTCATGCAGTTGCTTAGATTGTCAAGCGGTACTGATGAGCCCATGATGGTTGTGGTGAGAAACAGGAGGATGGAACGGCTCTTCTCTTTCATCCTCACTTTTTCTTTTTTATTTCCAATTCTGTGTTTCTGGAGCCTGCAGATTGAGTCAGGGTGGAAGGTTTGCTCTAGTGCTCTTTGGAGCTGCTGTTACCTGGGAATGCAGGCTGGCAGGGAGGCTCATGAGCAAAGGGCAGGTAGCTGCTTCCATGGCTCAGAGTTCGAGGCTCTGAACGCAGGCACGGGACTATTAGACAGGTTGTATTTATGAGCAGGCAGCCTACTGCTGTGTGACACTTCAGTTGCACTCTTCTGCTAGAAGGGTTCTTGTCATAGCAAACCCAACATTATTCTTATAACTTCTCTTAATCTCCCTGCTCTTCTGAATAGTTAATTATTTGAAAAGCAGAACTACGCTTTTTCATTACTCTGCAAACACTGATCTAGCAGATCTCATTTAGAAAGTTGCTTTTGTGCCTACAAGTGCTAGAAACTTATTCTGAAAAAAAATTTAAAGGCACATTTTAAACTCCCTTTTTCTGTATTCTCAGTATATAACAAGGAAGTTCATGCTCTGCCTATATAAACAATCTCATCATTTGGCAAATGCTTTTGTACCACAGTACTGTATTTAAATGTTCTGGAGGACTTAATGAGAGTATCAATGAAACAGTAGAATTTTCAAAGTTTTATACTTTCTTCTTTTATATTAGATTTCAGAGTAAACGAAGTTTGTCACAGAGTTTGTTTTTGCGTATGTAGCAAAAACCTAATATAATTTAAAGTGTGTTATGTACTTAAAGCTGCAGGAAACCTCAAAGGTAAACAGATTGATAATAAGAGATGAGAAAGAGGTCTTGGGTCATTAATTGAAAAGAGAATTAGCAATGTATAAGTTTCAAGAAGTGACCCACAATAAAATGTAGCATATTTTAAGTAATCCTAAAAAGAAATAAAAATTAACTATGCAATGTAATTGTGTGAACAAATGATAATACTCCTTTCGGAGAGATGTTATTTGAACCCTTGGTAGAAAATCTGCTATATCACAGCTTTTATAGGCTGAACCAGTGGGCAGGTTCTCTTTTCACTTAATGTCAGTGAACAAGTGTTAAAGAACTTGTAGCTGGTTGGATTGGGTATCACAGTTTGGTACCAACTGTT
Organism: Anthoscopus minutus; assembly: GCA_013399455.1. Taxonomy (NCBI): domain Eukaryota; kingdom Metazoa; phylum Chordata; class Aves; order Passeriformes; family Paridae; genus Anthoscopus; species Anthoscopus minutus. The sequence continues at coordinate 7,987 of VWYI01016064.1, read as the reverse complement.
TGCAAGTGCTGTGACCCGAAATAGGAAGGATACCAGTCCTCTCCTGTAATATGAAGTATTGGGTGAAAGAAATCAACAGTGTCAGTGTATAACTCGGAAAAACTTTTATCTCCTTTATTATTCATTAAATTAAATAGAAGATACTGACTTAAAAGTTAGATATTGATAGCCATGGGAGATTTCAGAGTAGAATGGAAAATATAATTTTGCTCACATTTGTGGCATTCCCAACCCCAACAGACAGGATTTAGGCAGAAAACTTCCACTAACACATGTAAATTCTAGATTTTCAGGACATGGGTGCTTTCTTTTGTTTGGAGAGACAGAAGGGATTTTTTGAGTTGTTTGCATTTTATATATTAATAGGAAAGTAGGTGTAATATATAAGTGTGTGTCAGCATGGAAGTTAATTTTGAATGAAGTCCATTGTAGTTTTTGGTCACATTTTTTATAGGTGTAACCATTTTTTTTCTTATATATACTCCCACATAGTTGTTCATCCTAGTAAAATACAAACCTATTTTAAACATTAGTCTTGAAATTTTGTTTGAAATACATAAGGAACGTTAAATTTTTATTTTCTGAATTCTTCACTACTGATAAATCTCTCTCTTCTCTCTTAATTTTTTCCCCTTACAGTTTGTGAAGTGCTACCATATGGGAGTACAGTTCTTTTCATTAAAAAAATAATACACAGAACAAGACATATTACACTTGTGAAATTCATTTTGGCTGAGTAAAGGGAAACCTTTTTTTTGGCCTTGAGGAATTTATACAAACCACTTAGAAGCCAATCCTATATCCTTTGAAGATTTGATGGTGAAATACAATGATTGGAGAGAGCCTTTTAAAGCAGATGTGGAAATTAGTTCCCTATAATTTGAAAATGCATTCTGAGTTGGTTGGAGCTGTGTATTAAGTACTCTTATTTAATTCAGAAGAAAAGAAATAAAATGAGAGAGGGGAACAAAAAAAGAAGCAGAAAAAAGTAAGAGAAAAGAGAAAACAACAGGAAGAGGAGAATATAAACAAGATGGAAAAGACATAAAATGCAAGAGAAAAAGAAATAAAATGGAGAAAAGAGAGATAAAACAGAAAAAGAGCAGAAGAAGATTAAAAAAAAGGAAAGGAAAAGGAAAAAAGAAAATCCTGTCATGTGTCCAAGCAGGAAGAGTTGTCTTGGTCCTGTGTTGCTTTGTGAGGTTTAATTTGGTTGTACTTTCTGACACTTCTCAAATGCCATGGATGTGATAATCACCACTAGGGCAGGCATATAAGTCTTGTTGCCTAGTCTTTTTCTAAGTATTTCATTCTAAAGCAAGCTTGGCGTCATCAGACAGACCAGCAGATGTCTGTAGATTTAAGGGCAAGATTATGATGATTGTTAAGGAAGGATGAAGTTTTAACGCTGACCATATGTGCTTTTTAATTGACTTGTGGATTTTAGGATGCCATTATATTCATGTTGCTTGTATTTAAGGAATATTATGATAGAAATGGTAATTCTTGATTGTATTTTAGAAACAGCTCCATAATGTATCATTCTTCTGAAGCCTGCAAACAAGTCTAGGCTCAAGTTTTATGAGCGTAGGGGATTTGCTAATTCAGAATGGAAGATATTTTATTCATACGTTGTTTTTGGACAGTCATATTCTGGGCTATATTACAATGGCACGATAAATTGCTGAATACACTGTCTGCTGAATATGACCTCACCATGAAAAATTTGATGCATTAGAGTAGGAAAGGTTGGAATATATCAACCTTAGCTGACAAGGGACTTTGAATTTTGACCTAACACAGATGACCTTTGTGTGCAATAAAAGTGAGTTTAATCTCCAGGTCAAGGTTGAGGTGAACGTTAGGGCAGTGTGGATTGGTTTGTACTGGCTATGTCTGGATCACACCTAGCAAGCAAAAAAATCCAAAATCTTTGCACTTCAGAGTAACCAAATGCTTGTTTACCTAAACTTTACTCATATCTGTTACACTGCCTTTAAAAACTTGTGGTACTGCAGACAACTAACTCGTCAACAGCTGTGGATTATTTAATTTGAAGCTCAGTGTTTCAGAACAGAGATGTGAGGTATGTATATTCTGTTCCTATAGATCACTGAATAGGTAAATAAAATGTCTCCTTCAGTGCATTGAAGAAAGACTGTTCACAATATTACCTTGCTATGAAAAGGGTGAAATCTAGAAGCTTTGTTTCTATGACTGCTAGCCTGTCTTTTAAACATTGGAAGTTTATTCCTAAATCTTATGCTTTTAAGAGGAATGTAATTAAGAGAGTTCTGATATGTTTCATGAGGCAAATACAAAGAAAACAGGTCCTTTTGAGCACTCCATTTCTGTAAAAGGCATTTGATCAGAAAAGCTAAGTTACAAAATGAACTTTGGGGGTTTTCTAGGTTACATAGTAAAGACATATAGATTAATTTAAATAAAATATCAAATCTGTAGTAGTCAAAAACAAAATCCATCTTTTTGACTGGTTCATGTTCTAGGAGTGCTATTTCACTGACATACGAAAGGTACATTTGCTGAATACTTTACAAGTAGAAGAGTGGTAGCAGTGGTGCTGTTGGAAGAAGAGAGTTCTCTTTAAATCAGCCAGGGGGAAAAAAAAAGTTTGAGACTAATGGAAAGAACCTCTACTCCTTTAATAGAGCCTGCAAAATGTATTCTCCAGGACTGATCAGCTCTGAAGGCTCTAGAGGTTTGATGATTGGAATGGCAGGAAATCACGCTTTCAGGACATAACGAATTGACTAGGCCATCCATCATTTGTTAGCATGCGCTGAAACACTGGGTTTGTGTGCAGAGGTCTGTGATTTAGTAAATACTTGGGAGATGAATAGAGCTTACACACAAGGGAAGATATTGCTGTCCTTCAGCAGCCTTAGACACAGATCCCTGCTGAGAAGGCCGTCTGACAGCAGCTCATCAGTAACTGGCCTGTCACAGTCAGTGATGCCCACCAGCCATCCCCAGTATATTAAATGCATTTTTAATATCTGCTTCAGTAGATTTAATGAAGAAAATTTAGTTTCCATACTCTGATCACTGCTTTCTCAAGTGTTTTAAAGCATTGAGCAACGCACTTCCTAGGAAGGAACTGTGCTGATAACAAGAAGAGTTCACTGAAAATCAGAGTGTTATTATCCAAATAGTTTCCTTAAAGCAAAACAAAAATGTTTGGAAAAAGCAGTGATGATCTTAGAAACAATTGACCCTCCTGCAGAGGGACCTTATGCAGCAAGCTGTACAGCAGCAGAGATGCAGGGCTGTGAAAGGTGTTTGCACAGTGGTTCTGTTTAGTGTGGCAGAGCTTGCCAAAACGCAAAATTGCATTTCTTAAGCTCTCATGTGTCAGTACTGGAATCAGATCATTATTCTGTCTGGCTTTTAGGGTCCAGAGAGGAGAGTGGCTGTGAATGGAAGGAGTGGAATAGATCAAGTTTTTAATTGCTAGCATAGATTTCGTTTTGGTTTTGGCATTTTTGCAAGTGATGCTTTTGGTGAAAATAATTGTAGCGCTACATGGTATTAAATGAACTGATGAACAAATAAGACAATGGAAAATAAAACTTCTGGTTTTATAACCTGGCAGACTCATTAAGAGTTATTCAGTATTGACAATCTGTGTGTAAGGATTATTTTTTAACTGTCCATATATTGAGATAAACTTCATGGTTACTTGCTTTTCCTTCCAACTTTCAGGGAAAGCTTCTGTTTACATAAAAGCAAATGAGTTGATTTTTGTATTCTAGTGAGATTCAATGCTTATGATATTTACTTCAAGATGACAAGACAAACAACTTGATTTTTTTGCAAACATTTATTTGAAACATTGACTTCTTGAACTTTTTCTCAGGAGTCCATTCTGTGTTCATAGAAGAGAAAGCAAGCCCTGAATGAGACCTTTAAATTTGATTCTTGTGTCGAAACAGTAATGTATTAAACGTGTATTATTACAAAAATTAAAGAAGTGTCCTAAATGCTTACATTTTTATAATGCACAACATATTAAATAATCCATTTTCTTGTTAGCATCTGTTTGCTGTCAACGTTGGCAGGACCTATGATTTATTACTTAAATTAATGACTACAACCATTTTGGTGCTGATATATGCCCCTTATGGCTTATTGCATCACCTTAAAAAACATCATATATGCTTCTAGGAGAGTAATTTTTAAATAGGTTGTTCCTTTAAGTTCCTGGTGTAAGTATTATAATTATCTTTATTTCCAGTGTGAAAGTTTGAGAAGCTTGAATTCCACCCTAAACTGAGTGGAATAATGCTAAGGATTAATTTCTGTAAGAAAATGCAATACAAGAACTGATCCTAATAAAATTATCTTCTAAGATAAGCCTGATAGAGTATTGTTACTGAGAAAAGCCAACAACATTGAAAGAGGAATGAAAAGGTAATGCTCTGCGATCTTCTGATCAGGTGATGGTTAAAAGCCTTGTTCATGTTTTTGTTTGACTAATTGTACCATACAAGGAGATTTCAAACTCCCATACGTGTGCTCTGTCATTAGTTTTCAGCTTGTATCTCATGAAGTCCTTGTTGTCCATGGACTTCAAATGACGAATTCAAAATAAATGAACTTCTTGTCAAAAGTCTTAAATTTGCCAAACAGGAACCTGTGCCTGTTGTGGGAAAAACATTACGGTTTGTGAACAACTTAGGATAAAAATTTCTGTTTGTAAGCAACTAAAGCATTTTTATAACATATGTTTTATTTTGGTGCAAACTTTTTTTAAAATTCCTCTGTCTATAACATTTTGAGACGTGATTTGATGTGAGTAGGAAATACTGTTCCTTCCATTGCACACACCAGGATATCCAGTAGCCTGATTGATAGTGACAGTCTCATTGCTTTGTACCAGAGAATTGTTGAACTTCACTATCTTGCTTTATCCTTTTCATCTGAATACAATGTTAAGAAGTGTTGCAGTCTATCCAAAAGTGAAAAAAGGCTTCAGATCAGGATGTAGTGCGGAAGAGGAATTTATTATTTGGGTGATTGCCCTCTATTTGCATATCTGTATTTAGGCCTTGAAAGTCTTGGAAGCATTTGATGGCCTAGTTTTCCATATACCTCCAGAAACTTCATCACTAAATAAAAATGTCCTGAGATACCATAAGATATTTTCTTTCACAGAAAACAAAACGTTATCAACTATTCCTTTGAACAAGATCCGTGTGATAGCAAAGGTATTCTCTTACACAACGCAGCCTGTCTGAAACCATTTCAAAGGCAATGTAGAAACTGACCACAATGGAGGTAATACTCACTCCTGTGACTGGATTGCTCTAAAGGGACTTTTGGAGTTCCCTGTTGTTAACTGAGGACACAGACAACAATAAAGGCATAACATATCTCTGTTTCTATTTGTGATTGGCTGGGAGATAGCAGAACTTCTTATCAGTCCTCCGTTGATACTGGTAACATCCAGTCCTTTAATGCAATACAGATGCTCATTTGGAGGCTACAACTTGTGGGGAGTACAGTAACTAAGAGGCAGAGAGTGACTGTGTGTTCCTATCTATGAAATGGCTATTGAGCATTAGCCAGTTATGGCATTAATATGAAATGCATGTTGTAAATGCAGCTCTCCTTTCGTTTTCAACGGAGCTGAGCAATATGTCCTCCTAGATAAGTGTTTTTTTTCTTGGGGTACACAAAATACTAAAAGAGAAAAAGAACTTGAACGCTAGATCTCTGGTTCTTACAGAGCTTAGAAAGGAAGATCTGCTTTGACCAGTTGGCATGTACTCCAATAAGCCAAGCAATCTAAATGGAGTTCAATGACCTAATTGCAGTGAGTGATCTAACACAGGAATATGTTTTCCTTTATCCTGTTATTCGGAGCAGGAGAATATAATTGTTGACCAAAAAGAGTAAGTTGGGCTACGCTTTTTATCTCATTTGTATTGTGTTCCTTTGACATCAGTGGTCTGAGAAAGAAAGGAAATTGGTCCTTTATGGAGTAAATGCATAGTTTCAGTCTAAATATTTTTCTAGCTGTATCTGTCTGCTTGATATGTCATCTAAGTGCTGAGCATTTTTTTCCAAACAAATTCCACTGGTTGACCAACAACTATTATTCACAAGCTTCCTGCTTACTCTTTTTGTTTTAATTTACTATTTAGACACAGACCTCGACAGTGACGGATGATCATTCTTACACATTTTTATTTTTTTGTGATTTCAAGGTTTCTGGATAGAGAATTTTGTCCATTTGTCTGTCATCCATTTGTATGTCACAGGCATAGATGCCTGTCATTCTAACATATTAAATCACAGTAATTTAAAGATAATATTCAAATGTTTCAGCTACTGTGTAGAAATTAATATATGTTTATGTAGACAGGTTTAGGGAGGTCAGCATGTATCACATTTTACTTATTTGTGTTCGTTTATTTTGTAATTCTTAGCTCTTTAGTTTCTTTTTCAAGGGTATCTCTTCCAGTGGAACTTTGCATTAGTGGATCATGATGTTTACTGAAATAACCAGGTGAAATTATTAAAATATGCGGTGGAAAGCGGTGTGCTTAGTTTAATGTGCTTCTGAATATTAAATGCAAGTAAAATGTTATATAGACATGAAGCCAATTGTTATAGTATATGAAGCAATAGCTGTGTAAACCCTAACCTCGTAATTTTGAAAGTTCTACTTTATCATGTAGCTGTAAAAGGCAATCAAAATAAATCACGGAAGATGAAGAAATATTTTCTAGGGCTTTCTGTATGCTTTCAGAAGTGGTGCTTGATCCATGAAATTTTAGTAAGCATATTAAATAATACAATATGATGTGCAACATGTCAGGTCTGATAAATTATTTTGTATAGGACATTTATACAACATATGGTGAGCTGCTATGTGAACAGCTTAATGACTAAATTATGTTAATCTTTCTTGCCATATTTACTTTTCATTTAAGAAAAGGCATTTTCAGATTTTTATTTTACTTTTTTGATCATGTGTAGATACAAGAAAGGTGTAGGTCATCTCTGAGAAGCCGTGACAGTGATCCAAGGTTCCTCAGCTGTGCAGTGTACATAACACAGATGTTGGGAGAGTCATCTGTCAGCTATGCCTCTCCTATGGAGTTAAAGTTCTAGGGGGAAAAGAATTCGACACAGTGCTGTCACTGTTACATTTTCACAATAGAAGAGCATGCAAATAGTCAACCTCCTGCTTAGCAGTAGTGCCCTGTCTAATGTCTGTGCTGGTTAGAATAAAAAAATAGTGGGTGCATCTAGGGCTCATAGATCTGACAAAGGTCATGCTATGCTGGGCATTTGAATTGGAAATTGTCTGGACTTAGATTTTATAAAGCTCCCACTGTTGTCGGGGAAAATTTCAGCAGGGTTTTGTCCCTAGAGAGGCCTCTTAGGCCCTTTTCTGTCCTATGAATGAATTTAGATGTGAGGGTTTCTCTTGCCTTAAAACTGTTAAGTTCATTTTGCATACATCCCTAGAGAGAAAAACTGGCAGATGCTTTTGTCTTGGAAGTGTTTAAAAGAAAACTGCAGAACAGGAACAAGGGAGAGAAGGGGCCCTGCGTGGAGTCCCAGAACATTTTGGAAATGGCCAATATGCAGTTTTCATCAGTACTAAGGCGGGGCGCAATATGGTGCCTGTAGCTCACTAGGGAATATGAATGTTGATTAAGCATACTCCCAGGCTTTGAAATCCTGAAAGCAGTGTCAGAATAATGGATGTTGAGCAAATGTCAAGCATTTGTTAATTTCTCTGTTATTTGGAGTTTATCTACCATGATCAATCAAATAAACTAGTGCTTCTCTGTTGTGGCATGTGTCATTGATATGGTGATTAGGAGGATAGAGAGGCCTTCTGCCTTTTTTTCTTTTTTTTTTTTAAATTCAGGTAACAGATTACATATGAACAGCCATAACTTTAGGTTAAATATTTCTTTGCAGTTGGTTTAGTGGAAAGAGGTGCATT
>VWYI01016029.1:0-10944 GCA_013399455.1 Anthoscopus minutus | reverse complement strand
TCATTACATGACAAATTGCTTACTTTTCTTTCAGCTGATTTTTTGTGTTTTTCTCAGAAAAAGGAAAATAAGAAATTTTTGCCTGACTTGTATTTATGACTACATCCTTCAATCTCCAGGCAAAATCTGACTTTCAATTAGAACATGAAAGTGGATATGTTTCCTGTATTACTATGTTTATACAACACACAAAGTAGATTTTATCTGGTACAAATTCTTAGGCAAGATGCAGAAAGTCTGGATGAGTATATTAGCAGATCTAGAAGCATCAGATTACAAATGTTACGATGTTTTAAGAACTAATGAAACCATCAGTCATAAACTTCTGGGAAGTAGTAATAAAACCTTGTCATATTTTCAGACTGAATTTCTTATATGATGACAAATCATGAGTAAGGCATTGTGGACAGAAATACAGATAGCTGGGTGGTTTCTTAACATGTTTTTTGTGATAAAAGCTTGTTTTTGTTGGCTCTTCTCTAGATAGAATTGATAAAACATTGTAGGAAGATGAAGGAAATTATTGGCTCTTATTTAGGATAATAGACAATATAATCTAGAAAAAATGCAAAACTGAGGAAATGCAACTAATAATAACGTTTATTAGGATTGTAGCCCTGTGGGTTTATTAATAACTGAAAAGAAAATCTCTCCAATTTCAATAGCAAAATTACAGCTATCTGGACCCAGGTAGTTTCAGAACTTCACAAGACCTGAAATTCCCAGCCTAAAATTTCTAAAATGCTAACCTTTCTGCTAAATCAGAAAGTATGGAATTACCAGTTCTGATAAATTGAAGTCTATCTGAAATGGTTTTCAAAAGGTGTGAGCTACACTATTGATAATTAATGAGAAAACTTTCTGCATTCTGAGCCTGGAAAATCTACATAGGTCCTTCAGTTTAAGCTCTGCTGAGTTATCTGCCACTAATATTCCTTGGCTCCACATAGAAGGAGAAAGCAACAAAGTTTAGGAAACTTTTAATGCAACTTTTAGTTCTCTCCTAGTATGGTGTAAGCTGTCACAGTCATGTTGAATTTTGCAAATTATATTTTATACACTTTTTTATTTCATGCACTTTTTTAACATTAAAATACGTGCCTTTTCTCTGGAGCTGTTCACAGACACTTAGTGTCTTTACTAAGACATGTGGAAAGAGCTGTAACAATTGCCTGTAGACACCTATATATCACTTTAGGCTTAAATTTAAATTAATTAGTTAAAATGAAATATCCTCTGGGAGCCCATTCATTACCTAACAAAACAGATAGTCATCTGCTCATCATGGTTTCTTGCTGATACTCTGAAATAGAAGGAAAAATGTTACTCATTTGTATGAGGAGAAATCAGAAGCCTGCATTTAAACCACATCCAGTTGAGCAAAGAAGCAAAATCATAGGCAACTGTGAATCATGAGATTCTTAATAAATCTTCTAAAAAAATGTACCAATCAGTAAATAATTTCTAGTGTGATGAATAATGCCTGCATTGTCCTTAGGATGAGAAAGCGTGGGAATAGTGCACTGAGATGGAGAAATACTTCTCATCGATAATGACAAAGCTATGCAGGGCTGAAAAGTGATATTTAATCTTCTAGCTTTGAATAGTAAATCCTAAAGACAGGCATTTTCCTTTCTTCTATTTGAAGACTGCCTGTAGAATTAGCAGAAACATGAGAATCTGTGGACCCTATCGTTTTACCAGGAAGAGTTGTATATAGTGTTGTAAACATTCATTTCTGTAAACAAGGCTATCGAAACATGGTTCACAATCAATATTAATTGAAACGTCTTCTATTAAATTTAATTAAAAACATTAATTAGGTTGTAATAACAATAAAATAATTTTTTTAATCACAGCAATTGTTAACAATAACATCTGATTCTGACTGGGGATTAAGTCAGAAAGGCAACACAGGTGACAACCAATATTTATTGCAATGCTGTTGTGGTAGCAATGGAAAACTGCACTGTAGATGCAACTATGGCCTTACACAGCTCACACAGTGGCAGCAATCCCGGCCAGAGCAGCAGTGGAGAAGCCAACCCCAGCAGTTCACTCAGGAGCACTTATTTATATCTGTGATTATTTTAACCTTCTAATAGAGCATACTTATCCAAATATCATAAAAGAAAATGCAGTTAACCACACAACAGAATTATCTCAGAGCTACAGAACAGTATTTTTGTCTAGACTCTCCATTTAAAAGGNACCCCTTGCACATAATTCTCCCAGTAGGTAAGACAGCTCTCATTTTACCATTTGCATTAATTATGTGTAAGTTTTTACTATTTATTTTTTTTTACTCTTACAGAAGTGCATGCAGGAATTAATGAGTATATATAATGATTATCAAAGAAGTACACATCATCTTCAGCACATTCCTGTAGTATCTCATTTCAGTGTAACCTCTGTTCTGGTTCAGCCATAATATTTTACTATTCTTGACCCAATGCTACCCTCAGACTTTTGCAAATTATTTCTTTACCTTCTCAGCTTTTCTTAAGTACTAGTAACACTCAATTTCCCCTCAGTTTCACATCTCCACAAATTAATATATTTGCTTAAAAAATACTAGAAGATAGAATTCAACCATTTCAATTTCTGTATCTGGCTGCTGCTCTTCAAGTTGTCATTCCTTACTGGATAATGCAAGGTTATTAGGTGCTTGTGTTTGGCTGGTATTTCCCAAAGTTTTGATGGGAATACCCCAGCCTGGGTGGACTGGAACCTGAAGGACTGCAGCTATAAAAGTTCTGTTAAGAGTTGTAACAGTTTTTATTTCACAGAATTTTATTCTATTTTACTGAGTAGTTTGATGAAGATGAATAAGAGAGAGACTATACCAGTGGCTATGCAGTCATGAAAGAATTTATTAAGAGAACTACTCTTTACTCCAGTAAAGCAGGCCAATATAAACTCTAAACAGGTAAAATCCGGCAAGGCCACCAAGATATCTTGGTTCCAAAGTTTTGACCTTGTACCTAGTGACAATGTCATGTTTAATGTGCTTGGCAGCAGGCTGGCAGGGGCACAGTCCTTTTTAGGACGCAGTTTGAGGTTTGTTGGTTTTTTTTGCTCCAAAAGTTGATTCATCTATTGAAAAGGCAAGGAGTGATCGCTCTCCCTTCAATAGCCACATATGGCCAGTGTAGAAGTCTGATGTAGGGTGAAAGTGAATTGAAGGGCTGAACAAAGTCACACCACCATTGAGGGCTGCTGTGTCAGAGATCCTGCACCTTCTGTATGAACAGAATAAAAGGTAGCAGTGTGAATGCTACAGCTGTTACTGCCAAAGCATTTTTCTTGATGACTGTGGCAGCAGTGTACAGGTCAAAATTTACTTTCAGTGCAGGGATGTCCAGTTCACCTGGGCCTGACTGACCCAGGGCTGGAAGCACAGCTCTACCATTTGTCAGGACATCTGTGGTAAAAAAATACACTGAGGTGTGTTGCTCCAGCCTTCTTCCAAGCCCCTGCCCCAGAGATTCATGCAGACCCACTCCCTGCCGGTGGATGGGGAGAGAATATGTGAGAAACTACACCTCACTTCTTAAAATTTCAGGTTTATTGAGCCACAACAAGGGACTGAATAAAGAAAAAGGGACAGTGCTGGGTGCTTTGCTGCAGCCAGAGGCGCACCACCCACACCCATAACAATCCTTGTATCTGCTATTGACAAGCCAAGCCCCTGTTAAGCCAACCCTCCCCACAGCTGTGCATATGTCCCAGCTTTTCCTTCATCCTGCTTCTTGGAGTCTGTGCAGTCCTTCTTGCTTCGACTTTCCCAATGGTTGGAGATCAACTTTCAACATTACAAAACTTAATTGAAGAAACACCAGATCTTAACAGAACTTCTTTTAACCTTATAACATACATATAACATTCATGAGAGCAAACATCACACTACCTGTTTATTACAGAATAGTAAGAGCAAAAATAAGAAAACTTAAGAAAAAAACCTCAGAAGTAAAATATATGAAGGACATAAAAAACCACAAGTGTTGCAGAAGCTCATCTCCCATAAGTAGACCAATGCCCAGCAGGTCTCTAAGCAGCAGTACTCTTTAAGAAAACATTCATCCACTCAACCCCATATTTTCCATCTTCTACACCAGGCTTTATGATTGGCCATGACATTATATGACATAGAGGATCCCTTTGCCCACTCTGAGACAGCTGTCCCAGCTCTGTTCTGTCCCAGCCTTCTTCCCCATTCCACCACTGAGGCTGAGTGGGAAGAAAGAGAAGCTCTTGATGTTGTGCATGCACTGCACAACAACAGCCAAAATTTTCACAGATGTGTCACTAACCTTGTTTTAGTCACAAACCACATAAGCAATTTGTAATGCCTTCCAAGGTCCATTGCTTCTCTGATGCAATAAAGGTGGCAGCTCAGTTGCTAGCTTGTTTACCATCATTGTATGATTCATGTCTCTTTGATCATATGTTCATTTCCTTGCTTAATCTGAGGCAAAATGTAGATTGCAGTGTGCCCTGTTCTGCTTTGTGTAATGTATTATAACAACACAAGATGTTCTGTTTCATCTGGCCTTCAGATCCATTCCTTTTTATCTTCTAGTTCCTTCCTAGGTTAGAGTGCAGCACTTGAACCGAGCTTGGAGTATTGCTCGTTGTGCCACATTTGATCTCACTTTATATAATTTTGAGTCTATTAATTTTAAAAATTGTATACTACTCTCTCGCATCTCTTTCTGTAGCTCTCATCACTGACATGTTTTTCTTTAGCCTGTGAAGACAATATTTGTATCATCTTCCCTGCATGAGTGTATGTATTCTATTTCAAGTTCATTGTGAATCACCTGTGGGACATAAATAAAAGTGTAATTTTTTGTCATTAAATGTGGAACCTAAGATGTAAATTGGTTCTTTTTTTAATGCAATGGAAAACAAATGATCAGATTTTAACAAGAATTAAGTAGCTTTTTTCTTGGAACTAGCAAATTATCTTGACTGCTACTGTAGAAACTGTCCTCAGGAGGAATTTTATCTGGCAGTAGTCTACCACATTCTCCAGTTTTTTCAACATCCTTCTTTACAGGTCTTAATAGAAAATCACCTCTTCCACGGTTTCTTGCAAAACATTTTGTCTTTAATGACCTGCTGCACCTCCCAGCCCTAACGGTGTTTCATTATGCTTCCACTCAGAGCTCTTCTTTGTCCTCCCAGTCACATAATCTCATTCTCCGAATAATTTTCCTCTTATAGTTTTCCATCTATTTTTCCATCATTTCATGCAGGTGCAGCAGCATATTTTTTAATTTCTGGATCGCAATCTGCTTTTGCAACCATGTAATTTTTGCTTTACAAGATCCCACTGGAATATCCCTTGCTCTAGGATGAATTTCTGCTTTGTACGTATGAATCTCTCTCCTTTCTTCTACTGGTTTTCTTTCACCAAACATTCTCACTCCTTTTATGTTTACATTCTGAGTCCCTAGAAGGTATTTGTTTCCCAAAGACAAATTTTCTTCAATTATCTTAATAGTATTTTCTAAATCAGACTTTTCTGATTGAAGCTGTAGATACATTGGTTTTGCACTGACTTGATCAAAACAGAATGTTCTAGCTGCTTCCCATTTTGCTGATAACTGAAGGCTCAAATTTCCTTGAGGTACTCTGCAATAACTGCAGGACATTTTCTTTCCATCTCTTGTTGTCATATGGACTTGAAAGGACACATTGCTCCTTCTGTCAAAAGGTGGCTATTGCAAACACAGTAATCTCCAGCAGGCTGGTTCCCTTAAATGTGCTCCTGCTTTCCCTCAAGCATTCAGTTTCCTTTTAGAGGTCTCCTTACGCAAAGATGTTACACTAGACTAGTCAGAGTTATAGAACTGTCTCGGGCAGAATAAGAGTGTTCAATGAGGTCACTCAAAAGGAAATTCAATAATTTCGTTATGATATGTCCAGTCTTTCCCAAAAGATATTATAAATTTCCTGCTCTGTGGCAGGAGGTTGAGTTGGTGGAAACACTAATTTCAAACTTCTATTAATTAATTAATCTATCAGCATCAGATAGCTATTCACAGTTACTCCTTTGCTCAGTGCACACAGGCAGGAGCACAAGCCCATACCTAAACCCCAGCAGGCTCCAAGCAGCTGTGCACAGCCACACCCAGGGGTCCTGGTTTCAGCAGCTGCGTTCACACACACTGCTCTGTAATCTTTGTCCAGCCTTGGATGTGATTTGGATTACACAACTTGTGGAAGGTGCTGGAAGAGTGCTGGAGACCACAGGCAGGTTCAGCAGCCCTTTGGTTATATGGGCTCACCAGTTTCTGCAGATTTTAGAACATACTCTTCCGCTCTCTGGTATGAATTTTTTGGTAACTATTTCTCCATCCTCAGCCTGAGGTGCCTAGTGAGCCCAAACACATGCACACACAGACAGAGAGAGGAGCTTTTTAGACAACAGATATTGTTCCAGAGATGGATCTTTAAAAAAAAGTGCATTGGAAACTAGAGATATACAAAAAAAGCCATAGGTAATAGAACAGTTGTTTAAGAATAATTTATAGTCTAACATTCTAATTTTACTTCAAAAGAGACAAGAAAAACTGTAGATTGACATTTTTTTGCTATGTGACAATTGACAGGGTAGGCTTAAGGTGAGAAAATAACCAGATGAAAAACATAAGTTATTGTAATGACACTGGAGAAACTGTGCTGGTGTTTTTGTGAAGCAAAGGAATGCATCTATTAGCCTGGTATTGCTGGTCCTTTTAGGGAGATGGGTATTACTTTTTTAATAGCTATCACAGATTCTATCCCAAAATGATTAGTTGTTGCCTATGGTTTATTTAAAAATTGGTAAATATGAGTCACTGGAGAAAAGCATAACAAGCATAAAATATAACAAACCAACAACATATATGATTTTTTGGTCACATTTAACAGAATGGCATTAGAAATATAATGTGTTTTTTTTCTTTGTGTATTTTCATAGCTGAGTGAAGATAATAGCTTTTTCATCATGCATTACCAAGGAGATTCAGTGAAGTTCCAATGCTATGAAGACAGAAGTTACTATCTGTGTGTGAACAACGACTCACTTGATATTCGCAAGCTGGACAATAAACAGCCCAACGAGGACAAAAATTTTTACTTCAGGGTATCATATTTACAGGAATAGTAGCTAACTTTCAGTGGCGATATAGCTCCTAAAAAGATGAGGAAGTTTGAGATAAACAAATTTCTGTTTGAGCTAAATTCTTACATTTTCATCATTTCTAAGTCATCAATGTCCTTTATTTCTGTACATTCAATAGCAAAAGGGGAAGGCCAAGCTGAAAAACATACTAACTGATCAATTTCTGTGTCCTATCTACACAATTATGTTTTTAACAAAATAAAATATTATGGTGTGGGAAAATATACAGGGGATATTTCA
This sequence comes from Anthoscopus minutus, assembly GCA_013399455.1. Lineage (NCBI taxonomy): Eukaryota > Metazoa > Chordata > Aves > Passeriformes > Paridae > Anthoscopus > Anthoscopus minutus. The sequence goes on along the minus strand of VWYI01016029.1, from coordinate 3,530 downwards.
AAGATGGCAAAAATAAGGAACAAATATGAATATGATCATAAAATGTGCCATTAGTTCTCCATGTGGTAAACATTTTACTTTTTAAAAACTGTCTCTTATAAGCTCACATGAATGTGAAAAGAAAACTTTTAGAAGTTGTTAAATGCATATGTGCATATCCTGACTGACTGACTTGGAGAAAGAGATAGAAAAGGTATTTTGAGTTTATCTGAGAATAAGGGAAGATGCTGGAAGCTAAAAGATGTCTCTGCACCTGTAGCTCCAAGTCAGCCCATATAGTCCATTATGCAATTTCAGCATCCCTCCAGCATGGCAGCTCTCTAAAGAAAATGTACACAGAGCATCAGATGCCAAAGTGCAGCCAGAGGGAGGGAGACACACTGGATGTGCCAAATCATGCCCACTGCATGGGCCAAAACAGAAGCCTGCAAACACAGCAGAAAATTGTTCTGACATATTGACTTCCACTTCTGAGTCATAGAGGGAAATGCAATCAGATGTTCTGAAAGCAGAGTGCAGAACAACATCAGAAAAATAATAATGTTCAAAATTACTAAATAAAATGAACACTAGGTGCTTATGTGGGCTACACTGGAGGAGATAATGAGTGCCTACCTTTGAGCAACAGGGTCTGTCTGTGTCAAATGGAAGATGCTGACACTTAAACGTCCATAGACCATACTCTGCAAAGCATAACCTATTTTAAATACTTGATAAAACAACCCAAAAGTTATCAGGATCACTAGATGTTAAAGATCAGGTTCTTCATTGCTGTACATGGAATTCCACTCTGATTTAGTGGCAATTTTCTGTGATACAAGTAATTTGACATTATGCGTATGAGTGATAGACATGATACACCTTTGCCAAAAGACTGCTGCCTAGTTGCAACAAAACAGCCTACAGGGTAACTTAACACTTGTAAGAGTAGTCCTGTGTTAGTATAACAAACAATGCGCACATGAAATAGGAATCCTTATGTCAGGCAGTTGATCAAACTAATGCATGCTGCAATAAGACAATTTTCTGCTGTAAACTAAACTCTAAATGTCTGTGAGACCTTAAAAGATGTCACAGCCTGTTTATTGTGTTCTTCAAATAGCAAAAATCTTTATGTTGGTTATAATGCTTATTGCAAGAGAGCTTTTAAGTGTCTTCTAAAGAAAACTTACAGCTTCTGGACCTGCCAAGAGGTTGAAGTTAGTGTGAAGAAAAAAACGTCAAAACTCTAGGTATTAATTTCAGCATTTATTACACTAGAATCAAGTTATTTCAGCACTACTTAAGATGTTGCACAAGAAATAGATTCAGTCATGTAGTAACTACGTTAATGTCACTATCTGATACACTAACACTTCATAGTCATACATTTATCATTGGTAGTGTAATCACCTCACTGAATTACAGAATGGGCTAGATGGAAAGCTGATGAAAAGATGACAAGTCACCATAAAGTCTGTACAAAGCATATTAATGAAATCAGCATTGCTGATATCTTCCCAAAAGTAGCATTTACTTCAGTTAAATTTTAATCTCTTTCATAGTTAAAATTTAAATTATGGTTATATACAAAATTTTGTACTTATATCATCTGGCATCTTAGTATTTTTTTAGCAATTCAAGGAAAAATAAGCCCTTTTGGAACACAGAAGTGTTAATTTTGTAAAATTTTGGATTTGATATCTAAGATAGCAACATAATTTGATTTATTTTCTCATAAACACAGTAAAATAAGACAACTTTGTAACTCTAAATCTACATAGTAAAGCAAGTTTAAAAATTCTCGGTCCTTACTGGAGTCTTATTCTGATGATAAAATCCCTTCAAACTGACATTTTCCAATTCCCACTAATCTAAGTGTCCTGTGAATGGCAGGTAAGTTTTTATTATGTGAGGTGGAAATCATATAGAAATTTTATTTTAAAATAGAAAATGAAATCCAGTTAGTCTTTTAGAAAAATATAGTTTCTAATACTTTATAATAAAAAATCCAATGTGTCTAACATTTGAATATGAAATATTAGTATTTCTCTGTCAAAACCAACAAAAATATTCTGTAACTTTCATTTAACAGATGTGATAATTATGAAAATAATAATACAGATATAATGCTCTTGTATTTCTGCCCTTCAAAAACTGTGCCTTAAACAAAGTACTGCATTTTGTTTGCTTAGACCAATGTAATGCAAGTATTCTTCATATATAGCTTCTTGTATTTTGACCATGTTTGTTACTTTCTACAATAAAAGCCGTGAGAACTATAATAACTCTAAAGTAGGCGAGTCTTCTCTGTGTTACATACACTCCCTTCATCATAGGGAGGCAAAAAGAGAAGAAATTTGAATTAGAAATTGTAAATTCTTTGCCTCTAGCTGGCATTTTCAAGGCTATGTCTGCATGTGATGTTATGCCCCTACCTCCTCCATTTCTGCTGGAGCAATGGCCACCAGTGATGTTTGTGGTGCATCTGACCGCTAGAGACAATAAATCATAAGTCTTCCTCAGCAGTCAAGGACCATAATTCTTGTTCAACATTCAGCAGACACTGAATGTCTCTACAGTCTAAACAAATCACAGTCTCCTGTTGGTGCAATTGCAATACTGCTAAAACTTGTAAGCAATCCAAATTATGCAGTGTCAGTTAAGGATCTTCAGTAACGCAACATCTCAGTAGAAGGACCCATTTATGCCTCTTCCCTGATGTTCAGTTCTCACCTTGCACTCACAATCTGATGTCAAGGGCTCTTTTTCCTTAGCTAGGATGATGTGGTCAGGGTGCCATCGCAGTAAATACAATACATGTGAGTCTTGTAATTCACAGATGATTTAAGCAGAACAATCTCTGCCTAGAGTGTTGTTACTTTTATATATACATGGTATTAATTTTGAAGATGTATATAAACAGACATTATTTTAGTGTCATTTTGGTTTTGATTCTGCTTATCCAAAATTTGTCTAACCAAAGAAATCATAGTTTGTGTGCATACATGTGACTCCTCATATTCCCTGTTTACACAAAGAGACTGCAGAGAAGATTTTCTACTCGCCCCTCCCTTGATTGCTTCTGGCAAATTACAAGGGCTAGAGGGTGCCCAGAAACAAGACACAATGGCTGCAATTGTACAGCTCCTTGGAGTCGTCCATCTCTAGCACCATCTCGTGGTCTGTTGTAAACTGCTACCAGCATTTCATTTCATTAGCAAGCTAAAAAACTTCTTGTTAGCTGAAAACAAAAAATGGATTTCTTTTTTCAAACCTCAATATCAATTTCCAGATTACATGGAGCCTAGATCTCCAGTGTCTGGGATGACTAAAGGGTGCAGCATAGCAGGTCAAGGAAAGAAAACTTTCCCCCTCTATTTGGCATTTTCAAGGCTACACCTGCATGTGATGGTGTTCCCCCACTTCCCACATTTCTGCTGGGGCAACGGTCACCAGTGATGTTTGTGGTACATCTGACTGATAGATGCAATAGTTCAGGGCCTTGCTCTTGCTCAGCAGCAAAGGTCCATAATTCTTGTTCCACAGAC
>VWYI01016017.1:0-14913 GCA_013399455.1 Anthoscopus minutus | reverse complement strand
TCTGTTTCACTTGTCTGCATGCTTATCATTGCAAGTGGTGCTTGCCTGTTAATTTTTCCTGCACTTCTAAGTCATTGGTGATGACTCACGCAGAGCATTCTTGTGCCAGTACTCTGGGTATAGATGTGATACCTAATCAACTTCAATTGCAGTCAAATCATAATGTGAAAATCTCTTAAACTTGCCAATTTTCATGCTTCGTTATTTCCATGCACCTCAGGTAAAAGTTCATATCATATAATAGAGTTCAAAAAACACAAGTGTTGGATACTGCAAATAATATTGTCTAGCTGTCAGTTGTAATTTGTGTATAACAAAGGTTTTCTACTATTAGATCCTGCATTACTTACTTCCTGTACTTGAAAACTTTGATGGGGATAAAAAAAAAAGGAAGCAAGGTTTCTTGCAGTGATAACTTTAAAATTGATATGAGGGAATATGACCCATTCTCTGTTTTAAAAAGCATGTAATTTTCATGGTGCGATATGTGTTTGTTTATATATATTGTATGTATATATATTAAGACTATTTTTTCCTTAATCTTACATTGTAGTAAATTTTAAAGGATTTTTCTACAAATAAACTGTTGCTTGTTGCATCCTTGTTGATCACATTCTGTTGCTGAAGGGTATCAATACTTGTCTTTTCTTCATAGTCAGAACTGAGGAGAGGCAATGCCTGCCTTCTGCAGTTCTGGGAATCTCCTGTTTGACTTCAAGGGGGAGTTTTTGGATACTGCAGGAATATTTATGGGGTTTTTTTTAATTGCAGAGGTGGTCCCAGTGCAGCAGAGGGATCTGCGTTCATTTTGACAAATGACAAGCCAAAGCAGTTTGCTACATAGCTTTTCCTTTGTGGTTTTTCATATTGGAAACCAAAAGAGCAAATGTGAGTCTGTCATCAGAAATTCTCCAGATAATGCTGTGCTGCAGAGAGAGAGGACATTGCATTAGAACTTGTGCTGCAACAATAGTCCTTTACATTAAATATCCCCTCATCACACAAGGGAGTCTGCTGGTGCTGCTTGTTTAAAATCTCAGCATCTCTCCCTGATAGCTGCACAGTATTGGTACGGCATGCTATGCAGGCATCTTTGTAAAATACCTCCGCCCTGTGTACGCGGCAAAGGATTTAAGCAAGAATTTTTTAAAACGCTCGTTGCTGTTTCCCTCCACCTTTGCCTGTTTTACCCTTGCTTCATTAAATCTTTCCCCAGGTTCCAGCTATTGCTGGGCTCCATAGTTAACTGTCCTTTTAAAATCCAGTCCTCAATAAGTACTATGGTTTATGAGCAGTGCTACCTTGAGCTGTCTGTGTTTTGATATTCTGCTTCTGACACACTGTGGTCAGCATCTCCCACCGCTGGCTCTTCATGGCTCGGCACAGAGCCCAGCTCTGTGCAGCCTGTATTTACCTCTGTCGACTAATGGCCACTACCCTACCTCCACTTCCAGCTGCAGACATGTTTAGCACTTCTGTCAGATTCTGGGAAGTGGAGGGGTCTTTCTCGTGTCATAAAACTTCCTGTGTTTCTACCAGAAAAGTTTTCCTCCCCTGCCCACCTCCCCAGATGCTTTATGTGCACTTGAGATATGTGGTCAACTTATGGACACTGATTAACTACTCCTTTTACTTTCTTTTTGTTTTTCCCTTCCCAAAAATATGTTTCTTACCATTCCTTGCTTCCATTTATAGTAAAATGCAGATCTGGGAGTATAAATTACTTAGTGAACTGTATGATGAACGTTTGACTAGCAGTCTATTGCATCATTTACAGTTTTTGTGGTAATAGCTCAGGAAAGTGAATCACAGTCACAGGATAGCTTTGGATTCCTTTCTTATAAATCCTGTGCTACTGATCAAAAAAAAAATAAGTTGTTTCCTAGATGACAATTTGGGGATTAAAAAAAAGGCTAGCCAAGTGTTACAAGTGTTACAATCCCTTCTGTTGCTTCACTTTTATTAATGCCTTGTTTTGTTTTGTGATTGTGACTAGAAGCAGAGCTTCATTCTATGGTTTTTAGAACTGTGTTTAAAAGATGCATAGATCCTGCCCTGATGCACTCCAGAAATGGAGAAAATGCAGATCTTTGCAAGGTCCAAAAAGTTTAGTCCTAAGTGTACAGAAGGTATAGTTCATGCAATGAACATGAGCTTAGCTCCTGACAGTGAAATAACTGAAGCTGGATACTAACTATCTTTGTGGCTTCACAAAAGAGCTGCTGAAACATAACCTTGAGGATAAAGCAATGAATGACAATTTTCATTTTCTCCTCAAAATCGATTATATAGACAAATTCTCAAGTTTGCTGCTCAAAGCCAAGATGCATTACAGATTATCTTGCAGTTTAGGGAAGTATTCTACTGGTACTCAGACTCAAATCTTGAATAAATTTTCTGAAGATAGGGAAGAAGCAAACATTTTGGTGCAGGCCGTCTTTCCAATGATTTCTCCCTGGCATGCAGCAGCATGCTTCCTATGACTATGTTTACTTGATGTTACTGGTTGTTCTGTCTTTGGAAGTTTTGTTACTGACCTGACTGCTGAGTTTGGAAAGCCACAAGAGATCAGTGATTACACACAAATGATTTTAAGGTGAGCCAAGGGCATCCAGAGGTGGCCTTGATATATATCTACCTGGTGGAGGTAGATATATATGATTATTTCATTTTTCTCACCTTATAAAAGGGCAAGTAGGCAAGGATAAGAGGAAGAGAGCCACTGGGTTTAGGACCTTTGGGATTCAAGTAATTGAGAAAGTAATGAAATTACAAGAGTTTAGAAACTCCCAAATGTCACAAACTTGACAGAGCCACAAGGTTTAGAAAGGAGCCAGTTTCCTAAATGGTCAGGTCTTTACAGAGAGCAACAGTGAAAGTTTTTAGAGCTGGCTGTGCTGGAGCCAATTCCAGGTCCTAAACCTCTTTTTGCTGTGTTCCTCCCTGAAAGGAGAAGTTACCACCCTAATTCATTGCAACCTTTTTATTGCAGAGATGCTCTGTTGCAGCATTGTTGTTTAAAACAGGTGCCTCGATTTGAATTGCTTCACTATTTCAGCTTTGCCAGTGAAATGGAGGAGTAATGCCTGAGTTGTAAGTTCAAAGAAAGTAAATGAAGCATGCTGTTGACTAAGTCAGAGGAGATGGTGCATTACAGTATCTTTGAAGGTGGCCTAAAAGCACTCTACACAATATTCAAATTTATTTCTATTTGATTTTTAGTTATTAAACTCAGTCCACTGTGTCACAACAAAGAAAATTTTAAAAAATATAGATAGATAGATACAAAACAAACTGTCCACCAAAAATTCAGTCACATTTCAGGCATTGTCTGACTCACAAGACAAAGCAGTGGGTGGAAAAGAGAAAGAAAATCAGTTTTCAACAATGCCTAAGGTTCTTGCTTTCCAAAAGGGTTACAGCCAAGCCACTCAGACTTTACAGGTGGAAGTATTTGGTTCTTCAAAAGTCAGATGAGTGGTAATCAGAAGGGAACAGATGGTATTCTTGTGTCTGGCTACACCATTTATCATAACAAACTTTATAGGGGCAGTGGGACCAGCAGCTATGATGCCTCAAAGCCAGATGAGGATCTCAGTAGACCTGATTCAGCTTTGCATTAACCAAACTGACCTAGTATTTCTGCACCAACCAGACTACTTTGGGTTAGGTCCAAATCCAACACATGCATATTTAAAGATCATTTTTCAGAACGTAATTATATTGCTGAGTCAGTTGGATGTATCTTGAAATTCCCTGGTCTGGGCTGCGACAAGGCCAACCTGGACCACCTTGCCCAAACTCTGTCTCCTGCTGTCACCAAGCCTAGGACACCTACACTGCCAATATGCACTCACATACCCTAGGCAGAGATAAAGACTAAGAATTCAGGGCAGCATTATGAGGGGTCTCAAACAGGGGTGAATGCTTGGACATGCTGCATCTTACATGAAGTTCTTGGAGTTAACAGCCTGAACCCACACATACTCCTTCTGCAGAAATGTGGCACTTGCTGCAATGGTGTGGGCATTTTTAGTGGCTCTGTGTCCAAGCTCATGAATACACAACACACTCTGTTGTATCTGCACAGGATTCAGAGTGCAGGTGAGGTATCTTCCATATGGATTCAGGTGTGGTCACAGAACAGAAGTGGGGAAGCTCTGGACTGTATGTGTTGGAAGTATAGTCAGGACGCTTCTGCTGCACCTCAGCAATTGAAGCTGGAGGGCTGGGGGAGCGGGTTGGAATTTGCATGAGTAAGGACTGAGTGAGACATCAGCATGTGTTGCACAGGAAGGGGAGGATGAAGTTGTACTTTTCAAAACTGCTGTCAGGGAAAGGTGGGAGAGAGAGGAAAGCTCTTGCATTAGAGGGGCTAGACTGCTGATGTTAAAAGATGGCATGTGTATGACTCTTTGAGTCATCTTGTACTTCACTTTTTGAGCTGCTCATTGCATTGCAAAACCAACTTTTTTAGCCTGGCCACTAAGAAATATAATTTGACTAGTCTGTTTCCCGTGAAAGATGAATCAGCTTCACTTTCAGACCCCCTACACAGGACTGCTTACAAATCAAAACAGATGTAGCAAACAGCAAAGCAAAAGGAGCACAGAGAGAAGGTTTAGCAGCAAATCCTGCGATCGCTAAATTTACCTACAAAACACTATAATTTTGTATCATTTTTTAGTCTTTCTATTGGTTGCAAATGTGAGAAAAAAGAACTTTCCAAAGTGAGAAAAAAGAGTGCTGAGTGCGATCAATTACTGCTAAGCCAAAACTTTCATTGTTGGAAAAACAAAGAGTCTGGAATTTTGTGCCAAAGGCAATGTGTCAGTGTATATGAAAACCAGTGTAGGTCCAGGCGAGTTGCAGGACAGAAACATAACCTATTCTCCTAAGCCTCTAGTATGGATTATTTCATTCCTAAGGTATGTATCTGCAAAAGAAGCAGGAAAGATATTTCTTTAGAAGTGTTTCCCAATAACACCTGATAGCTAGGATTAGTCTCAGATCTGGTTATACTTAAAAATTAGCCACCATCCTCTACAACTAGAACACTTTAAATAAAAGTTTTCTACATATCCCTGGGGATTGTGTTGGCAGCTGGAGAATGTTGTAGCAAATCCCTGGAAAACATGTAAGGAGGTGAGTCACTATAACCAAATTAGCATTAGATAGGATGGGCTAAATTTTCTCAGTTGCTCACAGACAGAAGGAAATATCACTTGCAGCTGCTAGACCTAGTGGTCAGGTACCAGTACAGGTTTCAGAGGAAGCTCAAGGCATCATCTGCAGTATCAATCTGCTTACAGAGGTTCAGAAAGGAGCTGCATGAATGTTTAAACTGACGGATTAACACCATTTCCATGTAGGCTTCAAGAATTGAATCAAGGCACAAAGCTTTCAAGCACTACTGGGAAGAGGAGGATTTCCAGGCCTTTTTGTCCCAGGTAATAACACCTGCCTGAGAAATGTTTTGCAAAGCACCTATTGCTGCCATCCCAGGAAAATATAGAAAGGAACCTTATCTAGTGTCAATTTGGGTCTACAGGACAGATATGAATAGATTAATACAAAGTTACCATGTGACTTCCCATTTGCCATTCATTCTCCAAGACATGCTCTTGGTTTGTACTTAGCAAAACAGGGAGAGTATTTTTCAGCAGAAAATGAAGCAGACTTACAGGAAGAACAACCTCCCCAGCTGTGACTTAGCATCATGCAGTTGTCCAGTTTCTTACTATCATGACAAGGATACAGACCTGCTACAGCCAAAGAAAAGCATACCAGAGATAAATTCTGCCTTGTTTTGTACATACTCCTTCTGTAAGGATGTTCAGTTATTTAAACGTTAAGTCTTCCATGCTAGCACAGTATTTTCACATTTCCCTTACTAAACCCACCTTTCTGCTTTAAATTGCTCACTGTGGCACCCAGTGAGCCAGGCCTTGCACAGAAGCAGAGCACAGGTAAAAGTGAGTGCATAGGGTGCTTGTTAGATAAATATGATGGTCCCAAGGGTCTCTTTCTACCAGGAGTTCAACCATCTTGCCACCTCCAGCAAAATTCAGCTGCACAGTATGGATGTAATCTCTGAATTTCCCATGGATATAACTGTAAATACCAAAATATGGTATCAAGGGAGGAGAATAGAGTTGCAACTGTTTTATTTTTCTCTTTATGGTGTGCTAGACTTAAAGCAACTTTGACATTCAACCAGTGAGCTCAGGAGCAGATTTCATAATCACAAAAGGGTCTCACTAAATACAAGTTTCATGTGTACTTGTGTATTAAGCACTACGGGGAACATTCCTGCCTCTTTCCGAGTTCATTGGACTACACCTTTTCATTTCAAGAAGTGAAGCCAGTTTATATAAAATTGCTGGAAACTACGTTTTTCAGCAAATATTTATCATCATCATCTCTGAGGCACATTGTTTTTAATGTGTTGCAATGAAATCTCTAAAAGAAAAGTTTTCTCCAATGGACAAACATCATCTTTGGCAGAAATTTATAATCTTGTAAGACAGATTTCTGCCAACTGTTACTTTGACTGGCAAGTGAAGTCATATGCAAATTGTTTTTGTTGTTAGAAGAATAAGTTTCAAAATCTGGTATTAAAAAACTACTGTAATCCACAATGAATCTGAAGCCACAGCTCCTTGTTACACATTCACATAGCGATACCACAGCAGAGCCATTACTTCAGTGTGCCTTTGCGTAACAGACAGAAGTTGTGGTGGTTTAACACCAGCAGGAAATTAAACCCAAATAAACCACTCCCCTTACCTCCAAAGCTTCCAATAAGGGAGGGACAAAGGCAGAGGCTATGGGCTGAGGTAACAATTTCCTGAATGCAAAAAAACAATGGAGTAAGAAGCACTCAATAACAACAAAATGAACACCAAAAGTATACAGAAAGAAGGTATTTTACCTACAAAAATGTATTCACCCTCAGGAACACAATTAAGATGGCGGATGCTCCCCACAGGCCACACCCACATGGCTTCCCAGAAAAAGGCAACATGGCAACCTTCCCATGCCCTACACCAGCCCAGAACGAGGGCCAGGAGGAGGGGGGCTTCCATAGAGTGTTTCCCAACACATCCCCACCAGAGAGGGGGAGGCAGAATGACACCCTTCTGCTGGGGTGATGGGCATTCCTGCCGAAGCCATGCTCCTGGGCAAGACGTGGGAGGTGTGGAAGAACGACCTGGCCAGGCTCGACACAGCATTCCGCCCTGCCACTCCCTGCCACCTGCAGAGCATGAAGGAAGACCACCTTCCCTAACAGGAATTTAGAGCCTTGCCTCCATGCATATACAGCAGGTATGAAGACTGTTACGCCACTGCAACCTAATTATTGACATCCACCAGGCCCAGAGCCACATTTTGCATGAGCTAAAGCAAATTTCCATTTGTAGCTTGGAGAAACTGATTTGCAGACCTAGCCTAAGCTAACTCAAGGGCTTACATTTCTATGCTTGTGCTGAGGTTAACCTCAAAAACTAAACAGTGTAAACAGTGCTAATGACAATTTTGGGAAGCAGATCAGTTACAAATAGGGTAATTTGAGTTGTAGCAAGAAGCTGTTTGTATTCTCTTTCTGCAATTTCCAGTTTTAAAACTTACCTCCCAAGTCAATTCATTTTTCTTTTTCAAATACAGAAAACATAAGGAAGTATGGAAATCTTGTAGTGTAAGTGATTTTGGCTGTATTATGAGAAAAGACAACTAAGGAATTGGGCTGGAATTGCCCATTGTAAATACTGTCCAAGAGCACAGTCTTTCACACCAAGAGAGAGCCTGATTTTTGCCTCTTCTACTTGGTAGAAGTGTGCCCAGCAGAAGACTCTCTAGTGTGGACCAGAGGGTGCTTCCCAACACTCAAAAATCCCAGCTAGAGACATACTGTGTCATGTTTGTAATTCAGAAAAGGCGTTTATTAGCACTGCTAACAACAGAGATTTTTTGAGTGCTCTGTTGCCAGCAGGCAGGGTGTGGTACAAGGTTACTAAACTGCCTCTGCCACTTAGTTTTCATCTGACACATTCTTAATTGTGAGGATGTCCTTCCTCTTATTAGTGTTTGAATCAGTCCCACTGTAGATGAGAAATGTTGTCCAAACCATCCTATACAGTAAAAAGTATTTAAAGCCACAGCCACAGTATTATGGCAGAGGCAAGTTCAGATGACATGCTGTGCCTTCACATTTCCCAGGATCAGCCAGGAGCAGCACTGTCTTATTCCTGATGAGCAGAGATGCAATAGTTGACTGCAACAGAGATGCAAAGTGGCTGGACCTGCATGCCCCTATGGGGAGAGGGCTACAGTGTAATCCATAAGTAAGAGAGAGACCATATTCAATGTTCTCTGTCTTCTCCCACAATTTCTGTTAATTGTATGGAAGGAAACTTGTGATGGAGGTAGAATGGAAATGTGAAAAAGAAGGAAAAGTTTGAAGTAAGTGGCTTCTCAGCCTTGTTGAATGGTTGGGGATATTATGCGCTAGTAGCTGTTGCAGTCTTCAGATGCCAAAGGTGCAGCCTTCAGATGCCAAGGACTGAAATTAGAGTCTAGGGTCAAAAAAAGGTTGATGTTCTTGAATGAGGAACAAATTTCACAATGTAGCTTTGCTGCATCATAAATAGCTAGTCCTTCCTTTCAGGTTTTAATCCATCAGGGCATCAAATTACAGAGACAGTTTCAAATCTTGGAAGCCTGATGTGCTTCTCCTAATCTCTGCCCCCTGAAGCCTACATGTGAGTTCCAGCTCAAACAAACCAAGTAAATAAAATACTTTGAGTAGGAATGGAATAATTAAGGTTGAAATAATCAGACTAAAAAACGCCACTCACCTTTGGAAAAAACCTACACTGCTTTCTGCAGGGAGCAGAGACAGTTTTAAACGGCAGCTGGAGGCAATGATAAGTCCTCTTCATTGCTCCCCATTATGCAAAAAGAGTCTTGGGAAAGGGAGGCCTTCATTCTTCCATAGTCTGGATAAAAAAGGCACCTGGAAAAGCCACTTGTTCCAAGACCAGCCCATGCTCTGGTATGGTTTCCTGGAGAGCCCTGTACATCCAGTTCTGAAAGAGTCCCTTTACACTGATTGCAAGAGGGATTCTAATTCTGTCATCTCAGTAAATGCTGTGTTCAGCTTACCTAAGCCGTTGTTAAAAAAAGCATGTTTAGAGGTTAGTGGGAAACAGTAAACAAAACTAAGCATGCAGCAGCTAATGTAACTACACATTTGGGACAGGGTGCTCTTCTGGATGATAGCCACAGTTCAAAGCCTTAGTCCATGTGTTTTGATTGGGAGACTGCTGGCAACTGATCAACAAATGTGACCAAGGCTGACGTCTCTGCTTTGGAGGCTGGCTGGCATGTGAGAGTGCATGTGTGTTTATAGCTAGAGTCAGGACAAATGATAGGGGTTAGGTATTCTGTTGAAGAAACTTCTGTGCTTCTCATGTTCTGCTTTCTTCTACTTTTTAGTTTTACTTTAGTCCAGAATATTTTGGCAAAAATGGAGAGATAGTAACAGAGATTATATATGATGTGTATATGTAAGGCTAGGTGTATTAGATTCTGGAATGAATCACTGCCTGGCTTGCCACAGAAGAGATTTTAACCAAGTTCTGCCATTAGTCAGCACTCTAGTCTCAACACTGTAAGTTTGATCATCCATTTTTCCTGGGTTTCTTAAAGTAATCTAAACCCATGCTGCACTAAAAGGGTGCAGAACAGAACTTGTCCTGTTCACCCTTGCTTTGCTGTCTTTCGGCTTCACACTAATACCTGGCACGCTCAGCCAGTTCAGCTCAATCATCTGGCAGTAAGCTGTCACTTGGCTTTGAGGGCATTGTTTGCAGCCCAATGAGCTTGCTGCTAGAGCAGAAATGAGAATTGACAGAAGAGGGAAGGGCCCAAATGTCTTTTTTCACCACTAACCCTGGTCCAAATCAGCCTGAATTGCTTGGTAAACCACACCCATAAATACTTTCAAACTCTATAATGGTTTGACTTCATTATTTGTTTTAGCTAAAAGTATTTCCATAAGCTCAGATTAAACGGTCTAGATGCCAGTGGCTCTTGGCAAAAAATAAAACAGTCCTATACCCACTTCCAGGGAAACAGTAATGATCCCAAATCCAGAAACACAAGCAGGTGTGAGCTGGGAAAGCCCCTGGAGAAGGTTTAACCAAGGCATGCCCTGAGTACCAACTGCACTGTTCTGGAGAGGACAGCACCACAAATGCAGCACTTTGGGATTGACTCTCCTGACTCACTGCTCTCCCTCCAGTACTAGGTTATTCCTGAAAATTGAGAGTGACATGCACAGCCCTTTCCTTCTCTCCTCAAACTCCTGGGTACAGCTAATTCTGGTCCATCTGGTGATGAAGGCAGGGTTAGTACTGAAGGAAGGAAGTTTGCTGTGCTCTTGCCTGCGCAACAGGATTCCTGTGCTGAAGCCACAGAGTCCTTCCTCGACCCAGCTCTCTGTGCTATGCTCACAGGTAATAATCCTGTTTTGCCTGCAAGGGCTGGGCTGCAGCTCTGCTCAGGAAATGTTTCTAAACCCAGTTCAGTGTCAGTGCTGCAGAACCTCTTGAGCTTTCAAATGGCCATTGCTTTTGCTAAGCTCCTGAGAGCTGTATAGGCTATGCTGGTCCAGCAGCACTGTCACAGGTGCTGGACCTGTGCAGATGTGAGCTATTACCACCCAACCTCAACAGGACTAGGGCTTTACAGGCTGTGACAAAACAAACACTGCGAGGAGAGAGGCTAGATGGAGGTGTGGATGAAAAGTCACAGAACATGAAGAAAAAATGTGATACTACTCACCATTAAACATTTTTGAGCAAAACTCATCTGTGTGTCATCTGCCCCCCTTTATCTCTTTCATTATATCCATCAGATATTTTTAATCTCTTGGCTTTTGGATTTCTTGCGTTCCCTTCAGTCTGAAAAGAAAGGGGAAAGAACATATGCTTTTATAGATAGGCAGCAGCTGCTGCTAAATCAGTGAGCAAGTTTAAATTTAAATTCAAAATACTGTTACAAAGACTCAATTTTCCATTTCTTGCACACCCAATACCACTGGTGGTTTCAAGACCAGAGTCCACATCACCCTGTCTAGGAAAACATAAAAAAACAAGCCAACAAATCACGCTAGTTCTGTCAGTGAGTCAGAAAGCACCTTCCTGTAGTTGAACAAACCCTGATGAATTTTAGGGATGTTCTGTGATCCTTCTTCTGAAGAACGGTCTTCATTTAATCTGTTTGCTCTTCACCCTTTAAAGCATCAGGGTTTGCCATGCTGTGGCTTGCCCATGGTCCCACTTGTCTGCAGGGGCCACACTCCACAGCCAGCCTGAAAGGAAGGCACCACGCTGAGAGCTAGAACAGAGGTCAGCTTGGACCCTGGTCAAGTGTAACCAAGGATTAACACATTGCTTTTGGATAGTGGGTTTCCCAGGTATGGCAGCTGGATACGAGACTGGGGACAGTATCACAGCTAAACTGTTTCTGTAGATTGGGGAGAACTTTTCTCTGAGTGCTCCACGTTTTCTTAATCAAGAACATACAGCACCTCTCTTCTCACAATTTGACCCTGCTTGCTGTGAAGAGGGTATTTTTGTGTAACAGTATCAGCTGCAGACTTATCAATGATGCAGCCTCCTCACATTTCTCACTGTCACAGGATGTTTTCTGCACTGTGGGGAAGACACATAGATTGGGAAAGTCACACTTCATATGAATGGAAGATGGTTCATTTTTACAACTTTCAGAGTCTTTGTGTCTAAGTAGTATGTATAATAAAAAGGACTATAGAAAGCTATTTGTAATTCTGTTAACACGTATGTTTTGTCTTTTATTTACTGTGTATAGAAACCCTGTTACTTTATCATGGATTTGGAAATCTGTATTTGTGAATTATTTCCTCTCATGTACAAAGCAAATGTGCAGACCCATCAAAGTAAATAAGTAGAAAGGACTGGGCTGTGCTGTGGAAAAAAGCTGTCCAGTTTAGGACAGACAAAGGATTTGCTGTTGCTTCAGATGTGGGTAACAGTGGCCTTTCAGCCTGCTTCTAAACTGCAGAGGCACAACTTTTACCTCTTCAGCCAATAAAAGAATACTTTAGCTAGGATATTAGATAGATTTGCATTGACTTAAAAGACATAAACCTGAAATGGAAATGAAAAGAAACAAGAATTCCTTCAAGTGGCAAATTAGAGACAGATGAGAAGGGCAAAATGTAAGCAAGCAGGTTTCTCACATAAGCAATTCTTCCAGGCTCTAGATTAGTCATTTTTCTGTTTAAAAACCTGGGGTTTTTATTATTTTTTTTCAGCTTAAATATTTAAGGGTGTTTTCTTTAGACTGTTCAAAACCAGCTTCAGTTGTTGATTAAAAGGAAAAAGTAAGAGAACATGCAGTGCTAAGCAGAGGAGTCAGCCAACCAGCTTGTGTGAAGATACTTCCCTACACAAGTATTTTATGTAGGCAAAACCCACTAGGTACCTTTGAGGACTAAACTGAGAAGTTTAAAATACTGAAGATTTTGTTGAAAGCAAAGATCTTGGAGGAAGTGATCTGTAGACACCCCCTTTTCTGATCTCATTTCCTCCTGCTAAGATAGCCGATAATCCAGGCTTTTTCACTTACGAGTTATTTATCAATATTATTAGGGCAGGAGAGGGAGTACGGTCTCATATTCTGAAGCTGAGTTTCTGTAAAGAAGCAGGAACCTAACTTTTGGAATCCCTCAGAAGAGCTGTTTTTGCAGTGTTATAAGATGCAGCTCCCACTGGTGTCCACTGGAATTTGATGAGTTTCTAAAAGCTGCTTTTTAACAGCATCAATAACCAGGCATACAAATAATCTGATGTCTTCCTGTCTGTAGCAGTTTGTTTATCAGCAGTACTGAGAAAATAACATGCCTCTGTCTCTCTGTAAGGAGCCTTCCAGGAGCTGCCTACAGCTTACAACAGAAACTTGCTGGCTCTTTAGCATAGACACAGGTAAAAAAATTCAGTCTTGTCGTCAAGGAGGATGGGAGGCAGTGTAAGGGACTTTCTCAGAGCATCCTCAAAGGGCTCTAATGTGGTATATGCCAGCTAAGATTTTCCTGTAATTGCAATTTTCACAGTGCAAACCCCAATCTGTTGTGAGTCAGTTACACACGCACCTGGCAGAGCAGATGCTTCCAGCCAGCTCTTACACATGTCCTACTCTAAGTTAATGCAGTTGCAGAGCCAAGAGCAGCTTTGACGCTTGCTTGTTCACTCATTATTAAACGTTAGAGTAGTATTTTCTGCTGCTTCTATCCTAAAAGTCATCTCAACTGCAGGTGCTGCACTTTGGTATGAATCATAGCGTAAATATTGCCACAGTCACTGCTTGTCACAAACAGGTTTATTTCAAAATGACCATTGCCAAATTCCTCCTTTGTTTGGCTGTTTTACAATCCTTCCTCTATTCCTGTCAGCACACTTGCCGTTGAGAGGTGAGAGATGGTCTTGGTTTTGTCCCTCATCACCCTTGGAGGCACAATCTGCACAATTCACCCATGAAAGAAGGTGAGGGCTCTCTCATCTGACCATTTCATAAGATAAGCAAATATTCTGATTTCACACAGTCTTTTTTTTTTTTTTCCGCAACATAACCACAAATCTATTAACATCCGATTTCCTGCACAGCCTGTGTGCAATGCATTCTGGTAAAATAAGGGGAGGTGTCTGGTGCTGGCAGACTCCGAAGTGCGCTGCTGCGCTGACTTTTGTCTCTGCCTGGGGGCACAGCGTTGCACAATCATCAAACTGCATAGCACAGCCTGCCCTGACCTCATCTCCTCTCGTCTCTCACCTCCTGACTGTCTGTACAGGGGCTTCTGGGGAGAAACAGGGCATTGCAGCAAGAGGGACACATCTCTCATCAGACCTCCCGTCATTCCACCATCCCTTTGCAACATCTTGCCTTCAGGTTATCTGTCAGACAGGGTAAAAATCCGGTAAACAAGAGCACAAATCAAAAAAACAACATGGTGACCTATTTAATGGGAAAAAGACTATGTCGACCCAAGCTACTGGCAAAACTTGTTTCATTGCAATAGCTGCTAGCCAAGTAAGTCATGTGTGGGGCACATGCATTTAAAGTTACCATCCTAGAAGAGCTCCTGCTCCACACTTTTAAACATCTCTGTAAAGGCTTGGTTGGATGGGAATGTATCTAGGCACATGCTGCTTCTGCAGCAGCGAAATGAGTCTGAGAGCTGTTTCTCAAAGCTAAGCATAATGCCAGATGCTTGGTCAAGCATTCGAGGTACCACATCTGCCCATGTTAGTGGTGTGTGAATGTACCCCCCTGATCAGTGCCTCCACACCAAAGAACACACTATAGAGGACACTGTTCTCCATCTTCTGCTGTATGCTTTCCATTACCTCCTTCATGGAGATAGATAGTTGGGCAACAACTTGAGAAGAATGAAAGCAAAGGTTTGCAGGGATGTTTACAGCAGAGGGGATGACTTTTGACTCAGAGAAGGGGGACAGGCAACAAACCATGCACATCTATTCCAGTCTGAGGAGGCTCCAAACAAATCAAATTCTTTCCATGACAAAAGAAAACTCTACAGAAATAGCAAAACAAGAAGCATAAAGCAAGGCTTAAAGACTAGTGAAAAAAAAAGCCATAAGAAGGTCTATGTAAAACAGCAGCTTTGATCTTCAGCCCTAACCCTGCTAGTTTCCATGTACAAGTAATGTGATTGCTAATCTCATCTGTGAGTGGCATTTCTTCATCAATTCTTGCCTGAATAAAATGTTCAGCTTGTGATGCTCAGAACGCTCTCTTCCACACATCAATGCAATAATAGCTTTTATTAGAAGAAATCAGGAGAGATTG
>VWYI01016010.1:0-37899 GCA_013399455.1 Anthoscopus minutus | reverse complement strand
TCCTTCCAAAGGAAGGACCTCACCACAGTTCTGGTACTGCTCCTCTTGATCTAGGAGTGAAGAATGTAAATTTACTTTCCCTCTTCACAGCACCCTTTTCCTTGCCACCAGCTTGGTAGTAGATCTGTGGATTTTCTGACTGGTTGCTTCTGAGAGAGCCATTGGGCTGCTTTGTGAGGCAAAAAATGTCTTGCACACAACTGTGACATTTTCAGAACTATGTTTCATCTTGACTGTTTGGCTATGTATACACTTCATGAAGAGTTCACTCTTTATCCTTCTTTTGCCTAAAACAGATAGCCTGGTTCTCATATTTGTCAAGCTGATGAAGTATAGTGCAATGGGACTATGGCAATTTGAAAACAAAAAGCCTTCACTGTAGTGTACAAAACCCATCAGTCCACCTACTCGGAGCTGTCACCACACAGCCTACTGCAGCATCAGAGCTCTTAAAGAGCCCCACAGAGCCAGGCCACAACCTGAAGGAAAGATTTATGCACCCTACATTTGGTATGAGAACTTATGCTCACCTATGTGATCAGAGCACTGCCAATATAATTTAACACATTTCTTTTCCTCTGTTGTCACCCCTTTCCTTTCATACCAAATTCATTAGTGAAACATTCTTGCATTCAAATTGGAAGGGGTAAAATGTAGTGTTACCAAGTATGTGATTCCAGTTGTGGGACCTCCCCATGCTCTGCCAATTTAATTATATTTGCATTTTGGTATTAAATCTACCTAATTTTTTTTACATATTTTCTAGATCAAATTTACTGACATTGCAAGCAGGTTCATATCAATTTCTCTTAAGCTGAAAGTGTATTTCCTCAGAATAAGGCATTTGTCTACCCGTTCATTATCTGGTAAAGAATACTTGTTGAGTTTGGAATTTTTGAAGCATCATATGCAGTTTTAGGAGGATCCAAGGGAATAATTCCCTGTATGACTATCCCTCAAAATAGTGAAAGACATCTATTTCTAATTAATATAGAGCAGAGTAATTCCAAAATGCCCTTCAAAGTTATGATATCTATCCCTCCTCTCAAGTACTTTGACCTGCAGTCCCATGTTATTATTTTTCCAGGTTATGCAGTTCTAGAAAGAACTAGAAGAAAGCCTGTCAACACACAGGCTGCAAATTCCCATCCTAAGAAAAAGTTCCATTTTTCAGCTTTCAGAAATGTCAGTACTGTGTGCTGTTGGTTTTTGGTTCTTACAGGTAATTCATTGTTAGAAAACTGAAATTGCCTGTTGTTGGACTGATAGAAAATTCTGACATGCTCACTTTAATACAGTAAATCACTTCTGTATGAAATAATTTTGTCCTGTATAAAGCAATTACTTCTGAATATGCAGAATACTGAACTGGCCATGCATCCTGGTATGTATCAGTGCCACTAGTGTGGGGCTGGCCTGGATAGCCTTTGGAATATGCCCAGGGCTTGAATGGTCTCTCTGTGTGGAAGAACTGGTGTTCATAACGTTATTTATATTGGCCAGGCCCATGTCAGCTTCACATAGCTCCTGCCTCTCCTCAGTACTCATGGAGTGGTTGGCACAGTTATTTTCCTGGTTACTCCACTAGCCAGTACAGCTGGAAGCATAATAGAGACGATTATGCTTGAGAGGGCTTATCAAAATCTTGTTTACTCACCAATTACCCACCTACTGGTGTCGTCTGGGTAAGAAATGGAATAGAAGTGGGAAAGAAGCACCAAAATAAATTACTAGGAAAATGTTGTATTAATTAATCAGTTGTGTAATAATAGCACTTTACCAGCTTGCATGTCAGCCTACCAGTGATCCTTCTCAGAAGTCACAGAATGAATCAAACCCGGCCCCTGCCTAAAGCAGTAACTTATGCTTGCTGCTGGTTTTCTGCTTTCTCTTTGATGTTTCAAACCATATGTCCCTTCTGAGTGAAACATAAATCACCTCAGCAACTGCCCCGACCTCTATCAATCCTCACTCTGGACTTTGGCCTTTGCAAGGTTTTTCTAGCATTCTACTGCTTTATATGTGTTTTTGCTCCTGCACAGTGTGTGCTTCCTTAATGGGCTGGGTTATCTTCCTGGTCCTTTTCTATTTGACCCTTCCTCACAAATACTCTCTGATTTAGATTTTTTTAATTATCTATTCCAGTAGGAATATATGATATGAATTATTATAACAATAGCTTAGACCTTCTTTCAAAATTTGTCCGAAGAGAAAGACCATGTGAAATTACATGGTTTCCAACACAACATGGTATTGCTGTCATTAAAGGATAATGATGTGATCAAAATCCTAGTCCACATTTGGATTCCTAATATAATACATCATAACCTTTTCGAATCAGTGGTATTTCTGCATGTTGGCTCTGCATTTCAAAACCAGTGCTCATCACCCATCTAGTTTCTTTTGGCCACTGCTGAGAGGAGCCTAGTGAGTTGAGCACACTGTCCTGAGCTGGAGTTCAGCAGCTTGCAGAGAAAGAAATTCTGCTCTTATTCCTTGTCCTTTTTGCCAAAAGTTGTAGCATAACTTAGATGTACATAATGCCAGTTTGGTCCTCAACAATTTTGCAAATTGCTACCTCCTATTTCACATACTGTGCTCTCAGCAGAAATGCCTGTGTGTGCTGAGATGCACAAGTTTTTCCCCTCACTGATCGATTAGTACTGTTGAAATAAGATATATTGCCCTTGCCTTAAAACACATTGGTCTCCAAGACGACAAGCAAAGATCTTAGGATATACTTGAAACACACTATATTTGTGGGTTTAAATCCATAGCAATGCATTTAAATATTGGAACAAATGGTGTCCTTTACGTAACAGTCTCTTTCTCACTCTTTTTTTCTCTCTCTCCCTTTTTAATGTATGCGTGTAACAGGCATTCGCCTAAAGTGGTGAAAGCAGCATCTCAGGTCCTCAATAGTATGTGGCAGTACAGAGACCTGAGAAGTCTCTACAAGAAGGTAAGGCTTGGTTTTTTTCTAGATTTATCATCTTTCATACTGTTATCCAAATTTGAGGGCTGAGAGACTTCAGACCAAAATATTTGTTTATGTGACTGGAAATTCAGTTGGAGTTTAAAGTTTCAGATACTTGGAGTTCTTATTTTTTCCTTAATGTCTACCTTTAACATAAAAATGCCCTTTGAAAATATGTGTGGTAGTGAAAAGGGGGTGAGAATTTGATTTTAAAATAAATGGATCTGGCAGCCCTGGATCTGGTGCTGGATCTGGCAGCCCTGGAGAGCGAAATCCTCTGTTCATGGAACAAACATATGTAAGCTCTCCTACTGGAACCATCCTTCTTACCTCATCTTCTTCTGAGATTACCAGATTTCCAGCCCTTCAGCTTCCAAATTTCCTCATGAGATTGTAAACAAGAGTATCTGAAGGAGTTGTGCTTAGAGACCAGCTACATCTGGAGCTGGGCTGAAGCCCGGTAGCTTTGTTTATAATCAGCCAGCAGACAGTGGCATCATATACTTGGTTCTCAGTTTGTTGAGTCCATAGTACCATGCCATTCCCACAGGCCTGCTAACCTCTTAAAAATGAGTTGGAGTAGAGTAATATAACACTGTGAAACAACGTTCTATACAGCTTTTTAAACATAAGTCTGCTTAGTAAATTAAAACATTTACAGTAATTCTTGCTAAATATTTCCAAACTGAATTACATTCCATGTGAGTATCAGCCTGCAGATTTAGTTCTTCAGTGTCTTCTTGCTTGGAATGTCACATCTTAATCTCATCAGAAAGCGCTAAGACTTCATGTGGCTTCTTCATTTCAGACCTTAGTTAAGGCTGAGGCATAAGGATGGTGAGGTGCTAGGGAAGGTTCACAGTAGTGTGGTCTGTGTTGTATGTATGCTGCACAAGAAAATATCTTAGTTACATGAAATGTATGCACCAAATCTCAAGGTGGCAAGAGCTGACCTTCTGTATGAAATGCTGTTCTTTTGCATGCCTCAGCCCTGCTTGTGTCAAGTCTGAGGAGTAAGATGATTATTGAGTCTCTCCTATTGTTCACTTCCAGTATTTTCAGTCATTGGCAGCCCTAGGGATACCATATGTGAAGACATTCCAAGTAACAAGCTGATCTTCAACTGTCCCATTAAGAGGTGGGAACCAAAATGAGCTAGAGTAGACTTTTCTTGATCCAAGGCAGTAACAAGTGTGCATAGCCTGACTTCTATGCATGTGGGTGGCTGCACTGAAGAGACTGAGCTGTTTTGCGCAATAATCTCTTAGAGGTTCTTGCAAATATCTGGCTCATGTCCAACCTTCTGTCTGTATATATTTACTGTGATAGAAAAGCAGTTTCCAGGGTTGCTCCATGCAGGAGGTAATAATGTTTGTGCTGTGTGGCTTCTGACTTTACTGCTACCTAAGGGACACTGTTGGCTGCTGGTGTGACTGCTGGTGATGGGCTTACATACTAAGCACATTTAGGTATTAAGTACCTTGCATGCTTACAAGAGTATTTTCCATGGCCACAGATACATACTTCTGATATGGAAAATAAGACAGGCTAGCTTTAGAGGTAGCTTCCAGGACACTCATAGCAGACAGATCGTCTATATTATCTGGAGGAGAACTGTATTAATGTCTATATTACTTAATTCCTACACAAAATCTTAAAATTAAGGTCAGTCTGTGCTACATATTTGTATACTAATTATGTGCCATTATGTGCTGTTAAGTCATGTGAATATGATTTCTTTTAATCAAAATATTCAGATAGTTAATTTGAAATACTCCTTTTTGTTGAAATATATCCCATAATCTTTATAAAATTATAATATTTATTAAACTTGCCTGTAATAGGCTGACTCTTACACTGGTCGGCTGAGTTTAGCCACTGGAAGGCAATGGTTTTATGACAGGAAAATTAGAGAAGTTTGCATCATACTAAGTCAGCTACTTATGTAATATGAAGATACTGGATCAATGCAATCTTTGTTTTGTCCCATTAAAATATATATGTACCAGTAAGAATGAGTGGTCATACAGTGTAATATGATCCAGCACATTGCAGCAGCTTGTACTTGCACAGACTTTTTGAAGTGAAGGTAAATCCCATTGGATAAACATCAGCAATTTCCTTAATAAGCACTTAATGCTCCCCTGTAGTGAAGTATCTATACAATTTCTTTCAAAGAACTGGCCAACAGAGACACAATTTTGTATTGCAATACATGGAAATTGCAAGCATCCCATTATAGTTAAGTGAAAGCAGCAGCACTTCTGTTTGAGAAACAACGTAACTAAATAGTTTCTGTTGTGGTATATTTTAGAGCTATACTTTCACAATAAAGTAAGAAGTTGTAAAAAGAAAAGAAGTATTATTCTTTGTATTAATGAGCAAAGGCAATACATGTTTACTGCTGATTCTGTAGCAGTCAGTATATTTAGTCCAAGTATGACCAGATCAGCAAAAACACTAAAACCTCTTTCATTTTTCTTATTTTGTTCAACATTGCAAGGAACTTCCTACAGCCGGCAGAAGATAAACTGCACTGACAAAAATCCAGTTGAGGATTGGTGTGGATGCTCTTTAAGTCCACAATATCTTATGCACTGTGTTTGCAGAGCCACGCCACAACCTGTATCCTCCACTGGCAGGTTCTATCCAGTGTCTGGAGATTTCCAGGTCACAGCCGTGTTGTGGCTTTAGTGGGACACACAGACTCATTAGGCTAGGCTGGGGCAGAAAAGACATAGAAAGAAAACAGCATTCAGGTCTGTAAGGCAATAGTGTTAGATAATCCTCTGTAGGCTTGTGCCTTTAAAGAAAAAAATCAATTTTGCTCCCTGGTGTGGTTAACTTGGCACTATCCTAATGCAGCCCAAAAAGGAAAAGTTGTAAAATGCATCAACAATATTTCTATTCCTAAAACTGTAGGAAAAAAAGAAGACTTGACAGACAAAGAGGAAGCAATTAATTTCGTCTTGAAATGAAGGAGTTTCCAACCATGCCAGAAGTTGTAGGTCCTTCAACACGCAAGAGCTCATAGGAAATACTGCTTAATTTACAAGCAATAGTTGATACAGAAATCTAGTCTGAAAAAGTCCACCAAGAAGAAAACAATGTTGAAGTTCAGTCACATGTGATGAACTTGATTGTGATCATTTGTGATGACAGTGATTAGCTTATGTAGTGTGATTAATTTCTAGCAAGGAGGTGATCACATTTTTCATCAGTAGAGGAAATACGATCTCCCAGATACAATACCATCATTTTCAAACTTCTTTGTCTTCTAAAAGCAAGACATATGTTCATAAATGATCATTTATCTGTCTCTGTTTTCATGAGTCTGTTCCAAATTACTTAAAATCTGATTTTTAAACATCCTTAATGGTCCCATGGCCCAAAGCCCCATGAGTGGGTCAGTGGCTCAATGCTTCGATAAAACAAGGTACAGGAGGTATCCTACAGCTTGTTCCTATGCTTTAGACTCTTGGTACACTCATCCTCTTCAAGTGTCTTGGCAACCTGTATTCTAGAGTTAGCAGGATAAATATGTGCTGCTTACAGTGTCCACAAAGAGAGATCCTGCCCCATTTATGCTTAGCCTCTTAAGCGATGTGCAAGGAGCTACTATGTGTCTTCTTTAAAGACACCTATTTTTGACTCAGTATCACTGTCCCCCACTCCAGTCTCTAGGGTATACATTGGCTGAAGATTTGGGGACACTTGAGAAAATACAGATGTGACTGTAAGGGAGCAAATTTCCATTAGCTGGTAAATTCTTCTCTATGTCAATATTTGAGAAAATAACCAACTACTCTTAAATACAGATAGCTTGTTAAATTACATGAGGAAATTTGAGCAAAAGGATTGTGCTAAATGAGCTTAACATGAAAGAAAACTTATTAGCTAAAAGCCAAGCTTCAGTTAGCATTAAATGTGTGTAGCATTAAAGAGCTGGATGAACTGTCAGGAAGAATATGTTTTCTATTAATTGGTTTACTTCGCCTAACTGCTTTAGGCTCCAGCAAAATATGTTTAGATTCTATCATTATGTTTACACTTAACTCTGTCTTCCAGTGTGTAAGCAGAGGTCATGATGAATTTGTAGAAAATTTTTTTTCCTGTTTATTGTGGTAGATTTCTGTTCTGCACGGAATATTAGAAATGTTTGTCCCATTTGCCTGCCATCTGAATAAAAATATGATGCAATGCTGGAAACCAGGGAGGCTGTTGAGGGCAGTCATCCTTCATCATGTATTATGCCATTTACAGTAGGGATACTTTTGTGATAGACATTTAATGGAGTCACTCCAAAGATGGCCTTATCTTTCATCGATTGGAAAAAACACATAGAATTGTCTGAAGACTTTGAAGCAGTTAAGGCAGTGTGGATACAGAGAAAGACTTGTTTTTCATATGACTTCCAGAATAATAAAAAGATGACTTTATGAGAAAGTCCTTTATGACTAAATGTTCCATGAAAATTGACAGCATTAAACTTCAAAACCCTAGTCTCAAAGAGTTCTAGAATC
Source organism: Anthoscopus minutus (assembly GCA_013399455.1). Classification (NCBI taxonomy): domain Eukaryota; kingdom Metazoa; phylum Chordata; class Aves; order Passeriformes; family Paridae; genus Anthoscopus; species Anthoscopus minutus. Next base: position 30,399 of record VWYI01016010.1, on the reverse strand, counting down.
TAAAGCCTTTTCTTAAATAAAATATACCTACTCACCTTTTAAAAATTGTAAATTATAACTTCGTATCATGTAGACTCGGAACACATCATTTGGATTTTCTTCTGCTAAGGTTATTATTATCAGTCAGACATCCCCCAAAAGGAAGATGGTTTAGGTTAAATTTTTCTGGTGAAAAGGTCTGTGCAGAACTTAAATCCTGCATTAAAAAATCTAAATTCTAAATATAGAGCATAATAATTCCTCAAAAATAGTGTTTTGACTTGAAGGAACTGGTCGTGTGTTCAGTTGTTTATGAGCATATGTACTTTGCACTGCTGATTTTTCAGCAGGCTTAATTTATTCCTGTACAGTTGGCAAAAGCTTTTTCAAATTAATATGTCACCATCTTAGAAAAAGGATTAATTAATTTAAGATAAACCCCCTTCTGTAATATGAAGCTAAAGTATCATTCATTATAGAGAAGGCATTGTCTAGAGCCCATTTTTATATTGACTATGATAATGCAAGTACCTGATTAAAAATGATTGACTGATTGATTGATTCATGGCAGTGGGCGTCCCCAAGCTTCAGTGTGACTGATGATAGAGGATTTTCACCAACCCATGACTCTGGGTCATGCCACACTCAGCATACTTTCTCCCAGAGCCAGGAAACCAGAATCTATTCCCCAGCCCAGGTATTCTGGCTGTCAGCTGGCCAGTCTTGAATTGTTGTGTTTCATGTATACTGAGATTTGTACTCAAAGCAGCTCTACAGGAGACTGTTGAATCAAAAGTAACAAAGCCTGACAGAAAAGTATGTTTTTAAGTTGCACAGATTAATTCACTGAACCGTGTAGGTTCTAGATGGAAAGTGTCTCGCTTCACTTAGAAGAGTACATGCAAGGAAGGTGGGCAGAGTTCCGCTCTCTCTGAGGACTGCACATACCAATAAGAGGGACAAGTACATTACATTCCTTCCCTGACAATCCTTTTAGCATTTCTCTGATCTTTTTCCTGATTATGTGAACCTTTCAAAAAGAAAGAAGGCTGCTGATAAGCACTACGTTGCAACAGCAGATTAAATGTATCAAACATGTTGCTTTGTTTTCTGGCACAATGGCATCTCTTAAGAAAAAAGCAAAAGCTGGACATTTCAATAAGGGGATCCCAGGTAAACTGGCACATCTATATAAAAATCAGTATGTCCAAGAGTCAGTTAAATTCTTAAAATGCTAATTTTCAAAATCTCTATTAAGTGAGATTATGTACGTTTCCTTCAGACAGAATTATAGGTGATAAAAATTAGCATGACTGGCTTTGTTGTTTTTTTGTTGTTTTTGTTTGGTGGGGTTTTTTTGTTAGGAGCAGTCTTTAATTTGAGGTACTAAAATTCCATTTTCTTTTTTTATCCTTTTAGTATTTTTTCTTAATAAGATATTACTTTGTGAAAGTATGGCAAAACCAAAATACCTTCTACATATGCAGAACATCCTAGTAAGTCCATGGAGGGACTGTGTTTATGTCTGTGTATTATGCATGTATATATATATTTATAGGTATGTGTACATATACCTGGCTCCACAGAACATAGTAGCTATGTTATTTCCTTCTTTTTTTTTTGTTCTTTGCACTAAGTTTGCTTAGAAAATAGAAGACATCAGAGAAGATCTCATTTAAATACTCCAGACATAAATATCTTTCAAGGTTAGGGTATAGGGAAAATCCTTTTCATCTTTAGCTAATAGGAATATAGTTTAAACACCCAGCACTTAATAATCTGATATATTTCATTACTTTCTTTTGTTAATTAGGAACCAGGCAAAGTCTGAAATCGACCTTAAATAAAGGAAATGTGGAAATTTTCTACCAAAGTAAAATAATATCTCTTACTTTTTAAAGCATCATCTGAATAATTTTAGTAGAAAGAGATTTGTTAACTAATATAGCAAGAGTCATAGTCTTCAAATGTATACTTGCCTTTTTTCTTTCATAAGAAGTATGTGATTTGACTTTAGTTGAGCATTTTTAATGTGACTTTTTATGAATTGGCAATCTTGTGAAATACTGAATCATGAAATTGCCATTGAATTCAGTACTAGAGAAAAAGTTGGCATTACTGATTTGTGTGTGTGTACATTCTGCATCGTACGCTGAATATTGCTTTCCAGTATTCATGTAAGATAGGTTTGCCTATCTCAATGCACACACAAATATGAAGAATTTCATCATTAAAGCAAAGGCATATTTTGTATTCTGCAGGAAATAACAGGTAGTTGCTGCAGAGCAAAGAATAATATAATAATATTTTCACATTATTCCTTAGAGACACGAAAACCTCTTCACCGAGCAATGATATGATAGTCTGGAACTTCATTTTTACCTTGATGCTACTTTTTCAACATAATTTGCACTAGGCAGCATCACTGTATATGTAAACTGACTTATTTAACTTCCTTTCTCTTTTGATTGCATAAACCTTCTCAGGGACTGGTTTCTTAAGAATTATTCAAACCTTAGGCAAGAAAATTTTAACATTTCTGGATTTTTGATTGATAATTACCTCCTTGAATAACACCCTATTTGTCTATACAAACGGAATTTACATATAATGAGAAAAATCATGAATCCTAAAGGGGAAATTGTGAAAGTAAATTGAACTGACAAATAGAGGCAAACTCTTTGGCTTCTGCAGAAGTAGTCAGGAGTATTCACACAGGGAAAAAGTGATGTAAAAACCACTTTTGAATTTTTAAAAATAGAGAGAGAAAAATCTCATCATTTGGCAAAACACATATTGTTTTCCCCTAGCTGCGCTACCATTCAAAATCTTCTGGCTACTTTTTTAAGAAGAACAATTTAAAAAAAGACAAAATTATTAAAAAATGCTACATCAAACTGACATTGTTTGGGTATAATTTTAATGGCCATGATTATCATTTCAGTTGTGGCATCAAGTGAATATGTTCTGATTTCCTCAGCTTTTTCAACATCTCAAGTAATATTTTTCATAGTTCCTTCTAACTTTCAGTTATTAACAATGACAAACAGTACTAGAAAGATAGAAAGTGATTTCTATTATAAAAATATATTTTGTATGGCCTAAAGAGGGTAGAAAATATTTTGCAATTCAAAATATTTATGTTCTTACCTACACATAATGACAACACATAGAGTATCAAATTATACTTTTTGATATCAGTTGTTAGAAGTAGATATTCTCCAATGTTCTATTCTTTTGGATTCCATAATTTACTATATGTTAATAATCATTGATGATTAAAATAATTTTATATTTGACCTAGTCAAATTATTTGTGATGCTCTCAACAAAGATTTATTTACTATATGGTAACACCTACTATACCTTTATTTATGATTCAGTATATACATGTTTCTCTCTGGAATATTTTCTATGTCTATGATGATATTGAAAATATTAATAATAATCTAAGATAGTCTGGGCTGAACTGAAAATTCAATACCGGTGATCATTTTTCATAAAAACAGACCTGCCCTTACTTGGACTATTTCAATAATGAATAAGATTTCAAAGAAAAATCAGGTATGGTAACTAAGCAAAAATACAACAAAGCTAATGGATTTTTTTTTGCAAATACTTCTGTCTGTTGGACAATGCATCTGTATGTTTGGTGGTAAATACCTCTATGTGCATACATGTATACACAAAGGGACCGTGTTGATGTAAACATAAACACAACACAGAGTATACTTAGAAGGTGCTGCCTTTAAGTATGATGCCCACAATATCCATAGGTTGAATATTATGTAAAGTTTCCTCACCCAGAGGGTGGTTAGGCACTGGAACAGGCTCTCCAGGGATGTGGTCACAGCACTCAGCCTGACAGAGCTCAAGAAGGGTTTGGAAAATGCTCTCAGGCACATGGTGTGACTCTTGGGATGGTTCTGTGCAGGAGCAAGAGCTGGACTTGATGATTTTGATGGGTCCCTTCTAACTCAGGAGATTCTGTGATTCTGTAATTCTATGTCCAAACAAAGAGACCTTGGGAATGTGTAAAGAAATAAATACATATGTAATATGTATTTTTAGTTTCACAACTTTTAGTTGAGAGCTTAGGAAGTGTGTAGAGCTGTAGCTGATTGCTGCTTTTCCCCTGAGGGCATTAAGGGCATGACAGTATTTGATAGTATTTCCCTTTAGCACTGAGGATTTGTTGTGGGTATAGAACTAGCTAAACTCACCAGTACAGTTACTCATTTCTCTCTTGTGAGATATGATTTCAGGAGAAAGGAAAACAGGCTCAAACTTAGACTATAAAGTTTTATAGTCTAATTTAAAACTAAATGAAATTGAAAAAAAAACCCCAGGAAAATCAGAATGAAACTTCCAGAACACTTTCCTCTCCTGCCCACTTCTTTTCTTTTCCGTCTGTGACAGGTTCAGTTGAAACCAGGCAGAAACACCAATTATGTGTAGTGGTTTTAAAATTGCCAATTTGAAATTTCCCGGCCAATGCACCAAAGACTGTTGTGGGTTTAGAACTAGCTAAACTCACTAGTACACTTACTTATTTTCTGTTGTGAGATATGATTTTAGAAGAAAGGAAAAACAGGCTCAAACTTAGACTATAAGGAAAGTTTATTAACAAAACTAATAAAAACAAAATGAAAAGGAAAAAATCAAACTGAAACCTTTAGAATACTTCTCCTCTTGCCCACCTTTCTCTTTTCTACTTGACAACATAGAACAAGATCTGGGATTTTTTAAATCAGTTATCACTTCTACAATAATCTTCGTTCAATTTGCATAGGGAGAGTAGTTTTCTTTTTCAACACTCTGGAGATATGTTCACAAGAACNCATATTTGTTTTCTCTCATGAATTAAAGGAAATGCTGTAGTTATTATAGTCCATCTCCATGGTGTTACCAAAAGAACTTTCAGTCCAAATTCCAAGACATCTCCTCATTCCCTCTCTCTTCATTTTGATACTTAAACTCTTTCCCAACTGACCCGGTTCTGTTCATGTTGTCACCCTCTGGTTTTCTCTCACCCAAGGGAAGAATTGTGGTCTGCAGATCTCATCTGTGCACTGGCAGGGTTAACATTTCACCCAGGCCGGGCAGTGGCTGATGCAGTCATGGTGATGGATTGGATTGCAGCCAAGCTGGGCTCTTCTCTCTCTCTGCCTGGCAGCCGAAGGAGAAAGCCGTGATGGGGGGGGGGCATGCCCTGGCCTCCCATTCTCATCTAGGAGCTGCTGGGCCTGGCTGGGCCTGGCCCGGCACACCAGGGGCGGGGGTGGCCGGAGGCAGGGCCTGGATCCCGCCCCAGCTGGAGGGCTCTCCTGGCCTCCCATCCCACCCAAGAGCCGCTGGGGGTGGGGGGGCGGCCCGGCCAGGCCAGGCCAGGTAGCACTGGCCGTGCTGGAATGAGGCCGGCCCTCTTCCCTCCCCTCCCAGCTTTGATACCTTCAGAAGCCAGAAGCCGAAAAGGAGCAATTCGGAGTTTCCCGGGCTTTAAAATGGGATATTCACAGGGGTGGATCTGGATTCTCAATGGTTTACAAAGCTGTCAGTTCTCAGAACTGGACAGCCAAGAGCCTCTCTCAGGAAAACTATTTACATAGATGCTTTCCTTCCTTCCTCCTTAATATTAACTAATATCAAACTAACACAGCATTTTAGCAAGCAATAATCCACCAACCAAATTTAGCAGTAATTATTTCAGATAATCACTAAGGAGTGCATGGAAGCTGGCACCATTCTTATCCAAAATCTGCTATACTCAAGAGGTGCTAACAAATGACAAAAGAATGAAAATTTATCCAAGCAATTCTCTAGGATGAGCCATATAGATGTGACACTAAAGCATCCTCAGCCTTGATGGTGGTGTCATAGTAAGCTCTAGCTGGTTCATAAGGGAATGATGAGGTATTGTTCACTTAAAAACTCAAGTCTACTCTAAGGTTGCTAAGTATAGATTTAGAAGAGAAAAATTTCTTCTCATACTTGTGTAAAGTCTTATCACCAAAGTACTCCACCCTTTGAACTTATCTAAAGAAAAGAAAATTTAAAATGCAGCCCAGGAGTCAGTATCTTTAACCTAAAGCCTTCTTTCTGAAGGGAATTGTATAACTGAAGTTTCTGAAATATCCTTAGGGTAGAGCTATGAGGAGGCATCCAGAATCCAGAAGGTTATGCATAGGTCACATCTACAGATGTTTTTTCAAAAGTATGGTACCTCAGAATAAAATTGGATTTTAATATTTGAATAGAAAAAAGAGACCTAAGGAAATTAACTACATATCTTTTGGTACTCAGAACATTTTTAGTCCATTTAAATAATGTATTAAATATTTTAAAACTAGTATAAATGTTAATTAATGGAAAACAACATTTAGCTGTATTCATATGTACTGAAAAAAATCCAGAAGTCTTTCTAAAGACTTTCAAAGCTCTTTTAAAGATACATGCAAAGAGAAACTATTTTTAATTTATGTCAATATCTTTCTGCAAAATTCATTCAAATAATATAATTTCTGCCATTCTGAATAAAATGTCATATTTAATTAACTTGTATGCTTAATATTTGCATATCTTGCTTGAGGCACAGATCATAGTAGATGTGCAGTAAAAATATGGGTGAGAAACTCAGCTCCTCTCAGAAGACTTGAATGGGATTGTTGGATGGTGTCGGATGGCTGCTTATAGTTTTGCAAATTAATCAGAGCAGTAGAACTTTACTTGCACTAATAGCACACTCATGGAGCACAGAGGGGAGGGAAATCAATTAATTCCTGTGTCAATCACAGCATATTTCTGTCTCAGAGGTAAATAGTTGAGCTGGGATAGTCGATGCATAACAGTGGGAGTCTTTTACTGATGCTGAGCTGTGTTGCTGTACTTGCAGTATCATCATCCTCATTTTTCTGGGTTCTATAAGGAGGTCAAAAGTGTTTGTTCTATATGGGTGGTACACTCAATTGAAGGTCAATGAAATATTAAGCTGCTGCATCAATACCCTACTTTCAGTTCTTTGATGTTCCATATGATCTAATAATGGATGGAGGGAAAAATACTAGGAAGTCCTTCTCATTTCTTCATTCTTCTCTTCCTAAAACTGCTGACAGAATTCAAAAATGCCCTAAATATGTCTGGCATTTCAGACTTTAAAAAAGAAAGAAACCTTGTATTTCGAAATGAGTCTCTTTTGTAGTATGTGTGCTTTGTTCTGAGTGTTTTACTTCCTTTACTTGCTGATACAATTTTGTCTTGATGAAAGCCTTAACTATTTCTTCCTGCAAAAAAAGTAGAAATGAGAAGTTTCACTGGAAGTTTCTGAATTGGTTTTGTTACTTTTAATTGCACAGAGTGCTTTTAGAGAAAGTTGATCCTCTAAACTGAGAGTTGTAATCTTTGGTCCAACAGCATGTTTTTCTTTGAGTTAACAATACTTACTTAGTGAATTGGAAACTGTTAAAGGTGTATCAGTAAAAAATAATGTGCATTTCTCATTATTAATGTCCATATATGCTGGTGAACTACATGTTCAAAGCAGAATATCCTTAAACTCACACAGCTTAGCAGTAATCACTCGGATCTCTAACTCTGATTTAAGTGTGTTATGCGCAAACTTTTGACCTAAAACCAAGGACAGCATGAATTCCTCCAGTGAGTTTTCTGAAGGAGCATGTATTCTGTCAGATACCTGCACATTTGAATAAAATGATTCTCTGTTTTTGGATGTACTGCTGCTCTTTGGGAAGCACAAACTTCTAATGGCTCTTGATCACAGTCAGTTATCATCAGTACTGTCACGTTCTTTTCCATAAAGGGAGAATGGTGCAAATTTCACTCTGATAATTATTTTTTTCATGTTTTACACTCACAGGTGTAATAGAAGAGTTGTATTTGGTTGGTTTTATGGTTTAATGCATGAAAAATAAGAGTGAGAGGTGTTGATAGGTTTCCTTCCTTTCCTTTGGAAGGACAGGAGATTAAGAAACTGACCCTGAACATAAAGTAGTACTTTCTCTCCCAAAATTTTGTGGCCCAGAGCCAGAGTTGACATTTCTAGATCATATACATGCTAAGATAGGTGGAATTGCATTACTGGAATGAAAATTACAATACAAATCAAAAATCATTGTACACATTTTCTTGCAAGCAAGGTTTTTTGTACATACAAGATACGAGCAAGAACAGTTGTTTTGTGATTCTAACAATTTAAATTATAGCTTCTATACCTTATGCAGGAGAAAATAGAAGAACAGAAATCCTAACTGAAAGGCCAAGTACTGTCTTCATTTCCTTTAAAATATATTAAAACATTTTTATTTCTGTATAAGAGGCAAAGCAATGCTTTGGAAAATGAATTTATTTCATTTTATTGTAGTGTTTAGAAAGTTTTATTTTTTGGCTGCATATAACCTTAACAAAATGAACTCTGCCATATCTGAAGTCTTGTCCTTCATGCTTTGCCTCACATAGAATTCTCTTTTCTTCCAGCTATTTTATTCATCAGATTAGTTCTTGTTATCTTTGCAATTCACACAACAGGAAATCAATAAGTAATTATGAATAGGTAAAGTAATGCCTCACTGATTGCCTAAAACATCCAAGACTTGCACTTTTTAAAACCACCAGGGATTGTTTCCTAGCTGTTTATCACTTAAATAGATTTGGCGAGTAATTAGCGCTATCTCTCCCTCATCATTGTGTCTCATAGTTAAAATCAAGGTGTAAAATTAAGGTACAAGATCTGTGATTAGAAGATGATAATAGTGCACATCAAAAAATGCATTTGAAAAAAGAGAAAAGTCACCAAGCCCATCTGTGTTATTTTGAAAGAAAAAAAATAGATTATACTCTCAGAAGAATATAGTACGCCTTGCACTGCAATGGAAGAGAAAAATGGGGAGAAAATATTGTAGATTATTTTGAGGTGGAATGCTGATGGCAGGAGAGTAATGGTGTTGCTTTCAAGAGAAGCCGAGGCTGGGGGGTATGTCTCATTTCGAAAAAAATGAGTTTAACCACCAACTTGAAAATCTCGCTTCAAAGACCCTACAGAAAACTTAATAATCCTCAGCCAGTGCCAGACAGTTTTGCTGCAGTTAATGATTGTCTGACTAGGAGTCCTCCTTTAAGCCTCATGCAGCCCTAAATACATATTTCAGTGCGTAGTTTTCTTTCAGCTTCTTAAGCAATTGCACTTCTGCTGTGTCTGGGATGCAGAAATGTCACTTAGAAGTAAAAGCCATTTATACACTCCAGGGTAACAACATGAGAAGCGCTGAGGTCAAGCCCACTATATCAGACAGAAGATGGAAGCACTGCATGTGTCACACAGCTGCACCAGCTGTGGAGCAACATGGCAGCCTCAGCATCTGGCACTGGGACCGGAGACTGAAGGTCCCTGGGAGAGGTGGCTACACCAGCAGAGCTCTGCCACCTGCCTGACTGCTGCTCTTTGCCTTGGCTCAAGTGATGGCACTACTTTCATGGGGCTCTCAGCAGAGTCTCCATTCTCTCCCCCCAGTTAGGTCTGTGAAGAGGAGGAGGGAGTGGCCTTCCTCAGAGGCTCACACAGAAGTGATATTCCCAGCATGACCCTTTAACCACTTTGGCTAACTTCTCATACTGTCACCACCAACTCCTACTTTTTTATACTAATTAATTAATATTTTTATAGCCCCCAAACTTGATGAATTTCTCTTTTAAAAATAATCTGGCTTCCATAAGTTGTGGAAATGAGACTATAAGCACAAATATTGAAATGTTCAAATTAAGATGAGCTTCAGTGATGCATGTCTTCACTTTGGGTCTGTTGATATTGGGTGCTTGGCTCATAACACTATGGGAGAGGAGGGGAGACATGACATGGAGTCAGCAGCCCTTTTGAAGCTATTGAAATTACTCCAGAATGAAGAATTTAAACCAAAGGGACGTGTAAGCTGGGAGAACACCAGGATCTTTCAAGCTCAAACCCTACTCTTCCCTTGAACAATGTATCTTGATTTACCTCCTTGGAAAGAAAAGATAAAATCAAGGAATATAAATGTTAATACTCACTGGAATTGTAGAGTAACTGGTCGCACTAAAACAATGTTTATTTGCAATACATTGTAAAGCAGATCAATGCCCGGGAATTCTTTTCTGGTTTTGAGTTTTTCCTGGAAACAACACAATCAAATTCAGAAAGAACAATAATCCCATTACCGTTAATAGGATTTGACAGTGTAAATTCAATTTGAATTTATAAATTCAAAGAAAAAAATAAAAAACACCTTTGGGTTTAAATTAGATACTTCATCTAAAACTAGTTGTGTTTTTCAGGAGTGTTTCTAGAGTTTTTGAAGTTGTAAGAATTTAGTTGAAATCCCTCTTCCAAAGTAAATACTCTTCAAGTACAAAGGCAGGGGCTTTTTTAGAGAGTGGTTGTCTCACCATCTCTTCCTCAGCAGCTCACATTTCCTTGTCACCCCCCAGTGGTGCACAGGTCCTATTGGTGGGGACTAGTTAGCTTCCTCCCTTGCTGCCATGGGGCTGGCTTGGTATCTTTGTTGAGAAACACTGGGAAATGTATTTATTCTTTCTCTTTTATTAAAACAAAATAATATGATCCCACACGATAAACCCTAATGATAAGTAAGGGTGCTTGTTGGTGGTCGTAAGAAGCACATTATTTTGGAAATCCCATGTGAGAGGTCCATGAGATATTTATGTGGATCACTCCAACCTTGTGACCGTATCAGATTTCTCACCATAGTCAAGTAATACACATAATTTTCATATGGCAATGTTTGTAGAATATTTGATCCAGTTTTAGTTTCTGCTGTGCCCATTTAGAGTTGTAACAGCAAATTCCCACTGAAGAATTGCCCAGACCTGTGTAAATCTGATAAGCCTTGACTTAATTCATATCAGATTTATCTTTTGCTGTAGACAGTGTCACACTGGTGCACACCAGTCTGAATTCTTCATTTAACCTGACAGTGGTGCTTTAGCTTGTGGAGGAAGCAACACCAGCAAGTCAGAGCAGTGTCTGGCTGAATTTCAAAGCAAGTAGGTCCTACACTACATACTTACAGGCACTTTGCCTTGTTGCTGTGTCACCTACTTCTAACACCACAGTGGGTCTAGTTACTGATCTCTGCAAGAGGTTGTCTATAAAACTTCAGATTTCTACAGCTTATACCCATTATGCCAACATTTATTACTCTAATTAATAATATCCTGGTACCAATAAAAAGCTGGCTTATGGATTAAGAAGTAGGGTGATGAAGCAAGTCTGGTCCTCTGTGCTTCAAGTTGTCTGTAAAATGTCTATTAAATCAAGTTACAAGAAGATCAGAACTGAAACAAGAAGTAGCATAGCTGGATTTCAGGAAAGCAGGACACAACATTATCTATAGTTTTTTAGGCTTCAGCTGGTTTTTTTTGTTGGATTTGTTGCATCGTTTTAATTTTTTCTCTCTAGTAGGAATTTTCTGTTTGCAGGAAATTGCTCTTCTCTGTTCCTGACAGTGTTCAAACACCTATGGCCAGGAGTCAGAGCAGACTGTACACTTCAACATTGTAAGATACTGAGCCATCATACAGGCACAATAAATCATACAGTTTTTCTAGAATACTTGGTGCTTTTCAAGTCAGTGTCTTCTTATAGCAGCTGATCAGCATAACTAGCCAGAGGATAGGGCTTGTTTTCACTTTTGCTGCATGACTATTAGCACATGGACTGTTGTGGGATTTCTTTCCAAGTGGATGCCATGAGATATCCAGGTTAGGCAACATACCGTCCCTGACTCCCGGACATTCCTTGGCCACCTCACTCTTCTATTGTCTGTGAATTATTCAGGTGGGAGCTCTGGTTCCCTATTGGGTCAACATGTTGTCAGTTCCCATCAGGGCTTAATTTAATTTAGTCTTCACAATGTTACTGTACTACAAGAGAGAAAATGGTTTGTCTGATAACATTCCATCCACCTCCTCAAATCAAAGACTCCACTACCAGAGACTTCTGAAAATTTGAAATTCCTGGAAAAACAATAGAAATCTGCTTTCTATTTTGCTCTTACCTTTTAAACATAAAGAGAATATAAAGAAAAGAAAGAAAAAACAAATTATATTTTCATGAGACACATTCAATAGGTCTTTGGCACAATAGGTTTAGTCACTCTGACAAAAAAATTATTTTCCCATGGGCCTGACAAAAATGATTAATTTTCAAAATGACTGGAAGTTGAGTTGGAAGATAAAGAACCTTTTCTCCCCTTAAGCCCAGTAACAGTCATCACTATCATTTTCTATAGCAATCATCCAACTCTCATCCCAATTTTAATCCTGCAGCTTTTCCAAAAGCATATTGTCAGAAACATGTCACTGCCAATCAAGCTTTAACATTTGGACTTTATGAAGTATAGTTGATATAATAGTATGATGGATATATGAAGTATAGTCAAAATGTAGACAAATGCCCAGTAGAAGATGCGTTGGAAGGATGTATAATAGTATTTCTGTACTCTGGTTGTTCTCTGTCTTCCTGTAGTGTGCAGTTGCCACCTATTAATTACTGCCATTTAACAAATACATCAGTTCTGTAACAGTATTACATGGAATTGCTTTCCAATTCATCAAATCCTTTTGTCTTACTCTTTGTCTTCTAGATCACATTTGTGGCTAGTAAACTGGTTTTTTAAATTCAGTCTCACATACTTTGGTCTTGAGTTAGCTTTCTTCTCTGCGGGACACTACTGAATACTATATCTTCAAGTACCCAAATCAATTTAATTAAATTTCATTACAGGCAGTAGACCTGAAACAAACTAATGAAAGCAGCCGTCATGTCAGGTGGTATTTATCTAGCCATTAAATTGAAAAGACCCCCTTTAGGCTCTTAAAAATTAGTTTCAATGTTTAATACTAATAGCTTTTGGAATAGTTGATGGGGATAGTTTTAACAAATTTGTTAGAAGCTGTTTACAAGGGAAGAAGCTTGTTCGTTGCAGCAGAAGGGAGCTAAAGATAAGTAACTTAAAAGTATGAGGGTTTTGAAATACTATGAGGTCTGGGAGCTGCCCACAGTCTGTTGAAAAAGACTGTTAAAGTCATCATATAGTGATAGGAGTATGCCTTCTTTAGTCAAAAGTAATGCCAAGTCAGTACAAAACTTTATCCTTAGAGTTTATTATTTGCTTCATTTGTCTTACTGAGCTGATTTGGCTTGTCAGTTGGAGAGTTTGTAACAATTTAGTTGAAGACTTCATTATAAGCATTACTGTCACCCAAGAGAAAAATGAAGATTTGCAGGGAAGAGAAGAAAGGAAAACATCGGTTGCACAAAAGACTGCTAGTGCCAGCATCCTAAACAGCCCTCCTTGCTGCTCAGGCACCTAGCAGTCTCTGAGGAAGCAACATTTACAAAGTACCTGTTGATATCCTAAACAGCAAAACTGGTGCCATGTGCTATTCCTGTAGAGTCTGTGGGACAGTGCAGGTGTCAGGGATTTATTTCATCCACTTCCCATCAGAATCAGGCTGCAGGTATTAATGTATACAATACTGATGGAATAGGCAACAGGAAGAAAGACTTAGGAGAAAGACTCCTGTCACTTTTTTCAGAACAATACACCATGGTTTTACTTGAGAGAAGAGTGCAAAAGGAGAATATACTTGTCCATGAATATATCCAGATCCACAAAACTGTAAGCATTTCTACCTTGATCTATGTAAGCATTATTGATGTCTCCTCTTTTCCAGGTAGAGAGTAATAAACAGTGCATCCCTTTTCTTTTTGTCAGATCTAAAGTCTGTCTTCTCCACAGTTTCCCCTACTTCAGTCATTTAAAAGAAAATTAATTATTAACAGAAATAAATTCTGTTGTAGAAAACTACAACAGAATGAGATATAGTCACCTTCCTTGTAAGAAATTCTGACCCCAGAAAGGAGAAAGAAGGAAACCATGTTTCTTCATGAGGATATAAGGGCATGAGCTCCTCACATATTTATTCCTTCAGTTTTATAATAGAGAAATCAAGTGGAAAGATTGTATAAAGAAAATTTTAGTTTAAGGAAGTCGTATTAAAGATCAAGTATTTTTTCAAGTTACTCTTACTATTTTTTATTAATTAACTAGATTTCTCCTTTGTATTTCTTATATGACTGTGGTTAAATATGAGGTGCAGTTCAGTGAAGTGTCTAAACATGAGTGATAGAGGACAGTCACTATTGACTCCAGGAAAAGTCCTGACTGTACTGTAAAAGCCATAGCCCAGATTTCACTCTTCCTCATTTTTGTCTTTGAAATTGCAACTGAGATACACTCGTTTGTATAAATACATTACACGAGGACTACAGACATTCAGCACCTTTAGTTAGGCATCACCTCTGTCTGTCCTAATTTGTTTACAGAATTTCCCTCTACAAGAGGTATCAGTATCTGCTTTCCTCCTGCTGTGTCACAGTTGTGCTGAGTTCTCTTTTCTAAGAGTTTCATGGAAAGGGGATTTTCAAGCCATCTTCTCTTCCGAGAGCCAGCTGCCCATGGTTTCCGTGGATGGAACAAAATCAGCCATATACCTTGAGCAAAGGCAGAGCATGGAAAGGGGTGGGATTCATTACTGGATGTGTGGAGTAGCTGAGTTGCAGTAGCTGAGTTAGAGGGTGGGAATATTCTTTACTACCCCAGTCATGAATGACTCTTCTGTAAGCAAGAGGAAAATTCCAACTGGTTTTTGATAATGTTTTATTATGTTTATTTTTGTTCAGCATTTCATTGCAAAAATTTTGTTTAGCACCATGCCTGATGCTTGACTCGATTTCCACTGAGCCCAACAGAAAGTGGGCATCTTTAAAACTGTGAGACTGGGAAATCTCAATGTTACTGATTTAGATTTAACATTAAGCACTGATAAAGACAGTTGGAATCTATCAATACTGAAGTCATCTGAAATACTGTCATTTAATAAGAATGCTATCAGAAGTCAGTTTATGCTGACTATCTCGTGATAGTTTCAGACTGTAAGTAATACTTTTTAAAGATGCAAAGTACATTATTTTGGATTATTACATTAAGTTATGGTGCAGGAATAAAACATAAATTATTTAAATTTTCCCTTTTTAATTTTTAAACTAGCTGCTTCTAGTATTTGTATTACTTTGTTGCATTGTTTTAATACATCACCATTAACATAGTTTTAAATAGAAGGAAGAAAATTTCATTCTGTACGCCTGGAACAAGTTTCCAGAAAACTGGAACAAGGAAAATGCATTGATTCTTTTTCTCTCATGTGTGAACAAAAAGGCAGTTAGTATAACTGAGCCAAATAGATGTGCAGTCTGGTAATCTTGGAACTTCCCAATCTACTTATTCCAGATTCTCCCTATAAAATGGAAAATATTTCAAGCCAGAATGCTGTTTGCAATGTGAAAATAGAGATGTGAGGAAAAAAGCAGAACTATTAAACAAATAGCCTAAAACAGTGTTAATAATTTGAGTCTTTCTGAGATGTGTTATTTTATAGAACTTTCTACATTTATTTTTAATCTTGCTGTGTCAGTATAGTCAGCACACCTTGTCCTGCACCACTAATATGTCACCCAGTGACAGGAAGAAGACAGCAGCCTACTGGTGTATCCAAAGTGGAAACACCAGAGAAAAATACTCTGCTTAAAGCAGGGATCTGTGTGGCATTCTTACTGACCATTGTCATGATTCTTGGTGTTGCAGGATGGATGGTCACAGTACCACTTTGTAGCCTCATCTTCAACAATAGAAAGGGATCGGCAAAGACCATACTCCTCATCCCGCACGCCCTCCATCTCTCCCGTGCGCATGTCTCCGAACAACCGCTCAGGTAAGACCAAGCCAAAGCAAAGGCAGAGGTAATCAATCCATCACCGTCACTTTCCTAGACATCTGGATTTGTTGTTAGCTCTGGTGGAAGGGCACAAAGTGTATTCTTTCCTGTCACCAGATTACCTGTTCTAGACAGGATTTTATTTCATTAGCACCTGGTAAAGTTTTACAGAAGAAAGATTATTCCATAACATTTTGTCATAAATTCTCCCAAAGTGTTTTCTTGATAGGGATTACTTGACTAGATCTCAGGGCAATGGTATCCATCAGTAGCATCAGGAAATTCTGTTGCTCACTTTGCTAGTCATTAAAGCCATTGTGTGGTTTACGACCATTTTTCACACTTAGCAGAAGTTTAAAGCCCACATTACTTTTTTGTCAGCTTTTATTCTGGGTATGTGTGCATACATATGCATATGTAAGTTTCACAGATTTGACTACACATCTTCCTGTAACGTTGATAGCATATTTACAACAGCTATTATCAATTCTGTGTGATCTGCACAAGGAACTAATATAAGTATCTCAACTAATGCCATAGTGCAAATTAATTTTTCTGTCTAGAAGTCGAGTAATCTTCCCATCACTTTATTCTAAGGTAGAGCAGACCTTCACTAGATAAAGCTATTCCCAGTGAAAAATTTTCAAGATAAACAGAGTGCACTTTCAGTCTTTCAGTGGCCTTTTTGCTGCTTATTCAATCAAATGCCGTCATTCCATAGGTATACCAAGAGTTTAGGATCAAAATTGCCATATTAATGATTACTATTATGCCATAGTTTGTTTTTTAAGAAAATTGTTTTGTCAATATTCTAAAAGCTGCATCTTAGTCTTGCAGAATAACAACTGAGGAGATGTGAAAATGTAGCCAGAAGTACAGTGAGAGCTGCTATTCTGTTTTTAAAATCTGCCATTACACAAGTCCATAAAGGGCTCTTGGTCCTTTTTTTCTTATCTAAAATCTCATCTTGACTGTAATTGCAAGGTACTTGAAATGTCTGGTCCTGAGCTCTCTTGCCAGAGCCATCTTCTGACTTCTGTTACTCTAAATTTGAGATGAAATTGTACTGCCATCATCAGTTATAATAAGATGGAAAAACACAAATAATAGTGGCTGTTACCAAAGGAAGAAGAGCCCATGTCATTACAGTCAGCTCAATGTCAGTCTAGGGAAATTGCTGGAACAAATAATCAGAACCTGAGTGGCTCAAAGGTAGTAGGAACATAAGATATTACTTAACTCTAGGAGTATGTATTTCTACATAATATTGTAAGTTGCTGTGTGTCTGGTAGTACCCATATCAAATGCAAGCATTGATACCAATTGCCCTTATTAAATCCACCTGAATTCCTGCTACAACATAATCACAGCAGTTTGCAGAAAGAAAAGTCATTAAGTACAATATCCTATGATCAGTTAGACTCTTTCACACAAAATTTTTATGGACAAGCTTAAAGCAAGCTAGCCAACAGCTTAGAAATCATCTTGTGTGGTAAATAAAAAACTTACTGAAAGCCATTCACAAGGAAAGGGTATTGTTTATTGCCAAAATGGCAGAATTCTGTGCTTGAGCCTGACCTGGGTCCAGTACTTTTCAGTGGTTTTAGTAAATAGGCATAGATAATATGCAAAAGTTACCTATTACCTTTGTGGGTTACATAAACCTGTGAGAAACTAATGCTCTTTGAAGGGCATGATTGAAATTCAAAGTGATCCTGAGAAACTGGAGATAATGTTCAAAAAATAACCAATCATTTAAAAATAATTTATAAGGCGAATGTCTGACTAGATAAATGTTCTTTAGAAATTACCTGGGGATTTTTTTCAGTTGCACACATGAATTGGAAGGTGGAAAAATCAGACTATGAGAATATACTGAATGGGCTGTAATTGTCTAACTCAAGTAAAAGAGACTTGAAATGTAGATTATAGAAAGGGTACACACCAAGTCTTCAAGCATGTAACAGCCAGCTGTGAAGAGAAATGATGTGAACTGCTTTCATAGCAGACAAATGGAAATAATGAGCAGCAAGGAGATAGGCTAGACATCAAGGAACATTTCCGAGCAGTGGGAAAAGAAAGCACTGGAACAGACTTCTTAGAGCAGTTATGTGATCTCTGTCATAAGAGATCTTTAGTTCCAGATTAAAATCTGTCAAGAATTATGCTGGTATACTGGATCCTACCTTGGGGTAAAGAGCTGAAGTAAAAGAACCCACAGCATCCAATCCATCCCTAGGACTGGGTGATAACAGGCTACTACTGTATAGAGCTCTGTATTCTTTTCTGTGTCCTTTAAGAATTTGAGCAGGAAAACACTATATCAGTTTTCAGTCTAATATCAACCAAAGTCTTCATCTTTGCTTCCAGTAAAAACTCAAAAAGAGGGTGCTTCTGCATTTTAATTTGCTTGAGAGAATGTATGTTTCCTTGCATGGGAAGAGTGAGGGAATTCCCACAGGGAACAGAGATGGATGATTCTATCTGTATCAGTCAATTCTGTTCAAAACACTAGAGTGTTTATAACATTACCAGAGTATGTGAAACAAAAGGCGTCTCTCCGCTAGGAGCTTTTTCAAGGTTTGCATTCTGGCCTGCTCCCCATTAGACTCAAGCTGCCATTAGCTGATTTGGTAGTTTAATGTGATGTTCTTTATATCTGCCAGATTATCAGCTTTAGATTTGCATCACTGTTGAAAAACAGTTTAAAAGCAATCTGCAATTCTAATGGCTTCATAAGAAGGAACATCTGTCCCACATTTGCTCTGTAAATGCAGAGGCCAGGGCCAGCAAAACCAATGGAAGCAGAGTTCAACATCACTTGTGCTTCCCTACTCCACAGTTGAGTGGAAGTATCTCACTGTTGCTTAATTAAAAAATGAAACAGAGTTTAGAGATGCTGGAAGATATACCTCAAGGCCAAGCTTCACAAACAGTTTGTATAACGTTTTTTAATTCTTTTCTTTTCCTAGTTTTTGAACAAAGGCATTGTTACTGTTCTTGAGCTTCTTTTTACATATCAGTTACCTGGGTGGAGGCACAGGAGTGTGTGTGGGGGTAAACAACAGCACTTCATTAATTTTTGTACCACTTACATGCCCTTACAAGATTCTGGGGGACTCTGCCACTCACCCTGTGCTCCTTCTCCTGCCTTCCACAACAGGGAAAGTGCACTTTATCTACCAACATATAAATATACTGAAGTCAGTTAACTCGAAAGCCATTATTTATTTCCTTTGCTTTTCTCCTTTTCCTAAGCATTGCAAGATCTAAGACTTCATGATCAGTGCCAGTGATCCACATTGTCCTGTATGTGAGACTCAAGTATAAAACCCAGTTCTCTTTTTTGTTACCTGTACTATCCTCCTTTTAGCTGTACCATGAGCGTAGATGATGAAGGATTTAGTTTTAATAAAAATAGCTTAAAGTAGCAGTTATTGATTGAATGGCAGTTACTCACACATACAGATATTTAAAGACAGAAAAATTATTTGTATTACCTTTAATTGTTAAGCATTCTTTGGTAGGTTTTAAAAGGGGAAAAAGTTTTCTTTTTGCCTGTTTTCCATTAGAATAATTTAATTGGTTTATTTTCAAAAGAAAAGGGAATAAAACCATTTTATAAGGATTTTTTCAACACAGTTGAAAGTTAACAGTCTTTTCAATGGAAATAAAGTAACCATTTTGAAGAAGAAATGAAGTATCCGTACCAGAAAGTTTTGACAAGTTAAAGAAACTAAAAAGCAAAAGGAGAAAAAAAAATTGTTGTACTATTTTTTTAGTAGCAATCATCTTAGATGTTGGATATAAGTAAAAAGAAATGTAACATTCAGAAATAAAATTATGTTTGCAGTTGATTGTCCAATTAATATATTTGCCTTGCCCTTGAAATAACAGCATCTCTTCTTTTCCTCCATAATATGATAGTGTTTCTTTAGTAAGCGTCATGTTAGAAATCTAACAGATATGAACTTTACTGAAATTACTACTCAAGAGTTAAACCCTACATTCAGTTATATATGGTAAAAAAATAATAATCCATTTTTGTTATCTAGCAAGTGCCCCAGCCTCACCTCGGGAAATGATCAGCCTAAAAGAAAGAAAAACAGACTATGAATCAACTGGAACTAATGCCACTTACCATGGAAATAAGGGAGAACACACTTCTAGGAAAGACACCATGACAGGTGAGATTTTGCTTGCGTAGCAAATATAAAAATCGGCTGTGACAGAACGCTGATTTTATAGGATTGGCTGGGCTTGCTGCACTGTGGAAAAGAGTCAACCTGCTTTGGTTAATTCCCACGTTTTAGCCATCTTGAGAAATACAACTGAAGATATATTTGAATGAATACATTTCACTATGTGAAAATGATTTGTGAAAACCATGGCACTTCAGAGAAGAAAGACTCTGAATCCAAGTTTGCATGTCTTCTTCAATTTTACATTTGTTTTCACTTCAGAAGGAAGTTGTTCGATCACTTTGAATTAACTGGTATATTTGAGCATGATCATTTGTGCAGTGAGCATGATCATTTCTGCAGTGATCTCTAATATCTGCCTTTTGCAGGGAATGCTCTCCAGAATCAGTTACCTTCTTTTGTATGTCAGTATTCATAGGAAATTTTTGGCTCTTGGTAAAGTCTATCCATGTTACTTTCTCAGCTGGGCTGATTTAAATTTTCTCTGCATGTTGTGGCATCTGTTGCAGGTTTCTTTGAAGTCCTCTCTTTCCCAGTGAGCTCATTAATTTCTTATCATTTTAGTAATTAGGAAATTTTGAGTGCTTTTCCCAGAGCTGTACCTCTTGGTGAATTCTCTTGCAAAATAGATCTTGGTCTTCATCAGCATTGTACAGGCTTATATAACCATTATTGAACTTTTTGTCACATTTATGTAGTGTCAAACATCACGCTCTCCTCTTCTCCAAATGCTGCCTCGGGGCAGGCAAAAAATCACAGTGAGAATGTTACCTCCTCATGTTACCTTCTCTCCCACGTCCTCTGTAGAGGTCTTGCTCAGAGGCAGAATGGTTTGCTCACCAAGAACATGGTGACTCAGTATCAATCCATCCATAAGATCCATCTTTCAAGACTGTATTCAGGATATGAAGATACACTGTCTTCTATTATATAATATATGATTATGTGATCAAAACCTAAAGACCAGCCTTGGAACTTGTGTGAAAATGCAACATGGCATGTTAATTAGCCTGAAGGTGAAAATCTGAAGAGACGAATGACAGTCAAGACTATTTGGAAACCACTAGGAATGTCCTGAATGACTTTCATGAGGTACTACTGGAGAGTGCAGAAGATTCAGTCAAGGTACTGCATTTCATGTGTCTGTAATGTTTTGAGTGTTTCATAATCACTGCACGAGGTGGTTTTCTATAACAATTCAGTGGACCTTACTTGGCTGATTGTGAAGGACAGGACTGAGGTTTTTTCAGCCATTTGTCAAGGACCCATAAGAGGTGAATCTCAGGAGTAAGACCATCAGGCTGAAAAGAAAAAAGGAGAAGCAGTAGTATCTTCACTTTGATTTTTGCATTGTGTTTTCCTCTAATATTGTCTTGTATTTAGTCTATTTTCATTGATTATTTGGCTGGGCTTTTAAAGGAAAATTGAAACTTTTAGCATCATGCTCAGCTATCCAGCTCAGACTATCCAGCTCCTGAGCTCAGTGAGGGAAAAGAATCAAAAAATTCAAATCAAAAAGTGTATTATTTCACAATCTTACATGACCAATGCACAAATAAATATGGAATTAACATGTTACTTTCTCTCTTTCAGATCACAAAATCTCTGCACATTTGGTCTAAGCTCAAATTAAGCACCATTATAAGACCAAAAGAAAATTATAGAAGTTTTGCTCATCAACATTCAACATGGAATTTGTGTAACATATGTGTAGCTCATGAAATAATAAATAATTCATTTTAAAAACATACAAAATCAGTATTTGTGATTTTGTGAGACATTTTGACTTTACTTGAGTGACCTAATACAAGTTCATGTAGCAAGTTTCTTGCGATGCTTGCATTTCATTTTGTGCATCAGACAGTGTATTGCAGCCGATACGTCTCCATGTGTGCGACTTAGATGAATGTTTTCTCAGGTTCCACCTGGCATACACATATTTTGATCTGCTCCTCTGCTTTTGTGCCAAGGTGATGTATTACATAAAGCTTTCTTTGATCTATGGATTTTACAGAGTGTAGAGCCACAGCTGTGGTCTTAATTTATCCATTACTGTCTCCATGCTCTTCTCCAAAGCTCTTCTCGGTCTATAGTTAAAAAATGTTATGAGCTTTGGGCTGGGAATGAAATTAAGGTTTTTTGATGGATATCCAAAGTAGGAATGTTGGCTTCCTGCCATCCTGAGGATTCTTCAAAAAACTCTGAGGAAAATATAGAATCTATGAAGTCGTTTGGCTAAAGATGATAACTTACATTGATTTCAAGGATAGCTAAAAAAATAGAAGCACAGTATCAAAGTTCTCATTGCTTTCTTCGCAGAAATTTACTGTCCATTTTCTCTTCTCTGTATAAATAATAACCAATAATAAAATTTTGTCATCTAAAGTCTGTTTTTCAGACAAAAACTATTGTATTCAGTTCAGGAAAATGGGAAATGTAAGTGCATGTGATAGTGTTATTTATGCCATGGTGTTTTCCTTAAGAACAGGGCAGATAATCATGGGACTCCTTCTTTGAGATTTCTTTTACTTTTTTAGTTCCCTCGCTGAACTAATATGTACATCATAGTCTACATGCTGTGTCTTCTCTTCCAGCAACAGAAAAAAATCTTTGGTTGTAAAGAATCAATCATGAATACTTTTGTTATTTAAAGTTACTGGCAAGTCCCTGCATATTCAGAACACAAAAAAACCACCATCAGGTGTTACAGGTACTCAGGATTATTATATTATCATTATTATTATTATTACTATTATTATTTCTACTACTATTACTTTCAGAAACTATAGTGGACTGTAATCTTTTTTTCATGCCCGTACCTCATTTTTCTCTGTGCAAGAAGGTGGGAATGATAGTGACAGGTAATGATCTCTGTTACCTAAGATTTGTGAGGTACATAAGCATTTTCTCTTCATGGTCATGAACTAAATTTTTTTAAATGGAGACCTGCTGCTTATAGCAGAAAAAGCAGTTTGCACGATACCAGATGAGGATGACTGTCTGTCCAGCTAAGCTGTGTTGTGTTCCTGAGGGCAAAAGGTTAGCATCTTACTATTCCAAAGTGTCTGTAAACATGTCCAGAATAACTACTTCTAAGATCTGAAAGCCAAATGTTAAACCATGAATCAAGTAACTGTTATATATGGGGATGAATTTGGTCAATGACATCTTTGTCACGAAAACCACTGAGTAACATAATTTTCAATTTTTGTTATCTTTAAAGAAAATGGTTATGGGGAACTATGTGACTTTTCTTTAACCAGTATCACTTAGAAGACTGGAACAGAAGGGATAAAGAAAGGTGTTTTCCTATAATGTCCTTTATTCAATTGAATCACAAAGTATTGCAGGTTGATCATAGTATTCATTTTAGAATGATCACGATTTTGCCTCCTAGAAATCGCCTCTCCAGTATTATCATGTACAGATGTTTAGAGACTGCATAAAATATGCACATAAACGCACACACTGATCACTCCTCTATTAAATTAATTTCAAGCTAGTCCTCACGTCTCTGTGAAGAATTGTGGCTGCAGAAATATCTCTGTCTCTTACTCCATTCACTCCTTTCCCTTCTCTTGCCATTTTTATTTTATTTTTTATTTTTTCTTCCTATTTGTTTTACAGTTTTATAATGGTACATATACAGTATTATCAGGAAAAATCATATATTAACCACACAATATCTGTCCATTCATCTAGCTCATTCTCTTCATTCTTTTATATTTGTCCTCTGCTTTTGGAAAGTAAGAGTCAACTGCTCACTGAAGCATGGCAGAGTGGGAATGGAGTTCCTAGGGATGTCACCTGCATGTTCAGAAGCAGGCAGCGGAGCAGGGCTGCATTCATTGCTAGCAGTTACATGACTTGACTTATATTTCCTCCAGAATCAGAATTATCTCAACCTCCAAGCTAGCCTAATCCAGGCTTTCTTATTTTTGAACTCCTGGCATTTATTTTCAAACATTTTATCTTTCATTGTTTTTATTGCTTTAAGAAAAGATGACTAAGTGTTTGAGCGGTTTTGGTTGTTTTTTTTTTTAATTTTAAACTCTTGAATTTGTATCCCTATCACTGCAGTGAAATCAGCAACACAGAGCTTGCAACTATTTTCATCAGTTGAAACTACTTGTTTTCTATTGCAGAATATGTGATCCAGGAGACCGTAAAACTTCAATCTGGTATGTGACATTTGTGAGCACATCAGTGCAAATGTCACAGTAGTGCGCTGGACAGCTACACGCCAACTCTGAATTATTTCTAGGTTTATAATAGTCATGGCTCATAGCAGCACATATGTACCACATGTGTTTTTAGGAAAGGTCATAACCTCCCTCTTAATGTCTCATTGCCTGAAGGAACAAAATAAAAATATGTGTTCAGTTTGCTATTTTTCAACAGATGCTTCACAATACTCTCAGATGTTGCACCTTGTACCAGCCTTTGACTCTTGACATCAAACAACCATGAACAGCATTGACCTGTCTGAACACAATATGTTCAGTCATGTCTGACTAGAAACTCACATGCATGAAACTTCAACCACTTACTTATCTTGGCACATATATTCATAAAAACAAAATGGTTACAAGAAGTTCTTCCTCCCTTTATGACAGTCCAATAAATTGAATGTCACTTTAATGTTCTCTCAAGAACTAGGTCTTTGCAAAATGGATATCTGAAACACTTGGGTATCTTTAGATCTTGAGAAGAGGAATTTGTAGAACAAAACTTCTGGCATTTTGTGGGACAAGCAAGAAAATCAGAAGAAAAGCATTAAAAAGATGATATCAAGGAAAGATCTGGCAGCTCTGCTACTGAGAGTCATGTTGTCATGAGATACACCATAAAGAGCAATGTTGACGTGAACTTCTCTAATACTAAAGACTCATCAGGAGAGGTATTTTCAAACACTACAGCAGTGCCTGCAGCTGGAATATAAAGAAAGCCACTGAAATAAGAGTCAAGTTTCAAAAATCTGTTAAGTGACAAAATGTAACCTGAACAGTGAGAACCTCCGCAGATCAACTCTTGCATTCAACTTTGCAAATCAACTTTGGCATTGACATTGACAACCAAAGAAAACTACTCAAGCACTACTTTCCATCATTTCACCTATCTGTTACAGCCTGTTGGCATACAGGTAGAATTAAGTCTGGAGAGCTCAGCCAGCATCTGTCACTAGAGTTCATATTCTTGCCATGGTAAAAAAAAAATGGTCATGCTGCACTTGGAAACCTCCAGGGCTCTTCTCCATTTCCCACATAGGACTCTGCACTTTCTTAGTTACTGCATCCAGCTCTTCAAGGAACAAGAGGGGTTTTACCCCTTTCAGTTAATGGTTATGAAATGAGAAGTCTCCTTTTCCAGCTGTTAGAACTCATCAAGCCACCATATAAGCCCTGTCTTTATCCTGTTTTCACAAATATGGTACAGATCTTTAAGAAAAACTATCTGAGATTTGTAAAGCAGTAACATGGAGCAATGCATCAAACTGACAAAAATTATACCCTCAGCATGGAACCCATGGCAGATGTCAACATCAGAATTTATATATTCCAGTCAGCTTTGGCTGAAGGTCATGCTGTTCCTTTCTCCAGAAAGGCTGCAGTGGTGGGGGAAAGGTAGAGGAAGTTTTACCTGCAGGGGTCCATGCTTGCACATTGCCAAAGGAAGAAAGAGTGCTTACATCTTCAGTAACATGGTTCTTCCTAGTGATGTGACTAGCATGGATCTGATATCCAGCTTCCAGCTCTGATGTTCAGTGCTTGCTGTCACAAGTTTTGAGCTGTGAAAGCACAAAAAGCCACTCTTGGTGCCTACAGGTTTTATGCCATTGCACATTGCACATTGACCTGAGAGAAGTCATGAGCCACGTGTTTCGGTTCCACTGATGACAGATTCACAACCACTCAATTTTAACTTTCAGGCCTGTTCTTTTATAGTAAGAGTCCTCATAACACCATTCAATCATTGGTTAGAGTGTCTACAAAGTTAGTAATGAATGAAAAGTGTGTGGCAGCCACACAAAATGTACCTTCATAGTCATTCAAATATGAGAAGTAACTACAGTCTTTCAAGTTCTACCAGCAAACTAAGCTTCAGCTACATTGCCAAATCAGAGGGATCAGGGATCAATTCCAGCTTAGCAAGGAAAATACTTTGCTTTTCATTTGGGGTTTTTTGAGGTGGGGCTGGAAATAAATTTTTGCAAGCCTCCTCTTTAGAAATACTTCCATTTTCAAATTCCTAGCTCAGTTTTGTCTTTGCATTTGAGTAGTAGGACATCTGAGAAGAAAGTGACAACAGTGACAGCAGTTGTGGATTTGAGACTGTCGTGGCCAGACCTCTTCAGTATAACTTCATATTACTTTTTGCATAACTTGTTTGTCACTTGTATACTTGTATGTCACTTTATGCTTGAATAATTCCATGATAAAACAAAATGACTGTAGGATTAATAACCCACATTGTCCAACTGAAGTGACAGAACTGAAATTTTTTTTAATCTCAAAATTTACAACTGCTGTTTGTTGCATGTGTTACATAAGCCGAACTATGACATGAAATTTATTATTGAATGCTAGCTTTGTATGAAATTATTTTGTCGATGCATGTAAGAAGTGCACAAGATTGTTATGAACATGACATGGAGCCTGTTACCATTAATAAATGAATACCAAAGAAATGTATGTACACCAAAGCAAAGATGATGACCATTCAGTGGGAAGAAAAGTCTGCAGATGTTTTTTAAGACTTTGGAGTGTGGGAAACAGGCTTTGTATGATGTATTTAATGAAGAATTAACTTTGATGCCAAAGAAGTATGTATGGTAAACCTGCTTTTTCTTTCCTTTTCTCTCTCTGCAGCTCAGAACACTGGAATCTCAACTTTGTACAGGAATTCATATGGAGCGCCTGCTGAAGATATCAAACATAACCAGGTAAGTACAGAGACTAGAATGTTACTATTACAGATAGAAAAAGACCAGTGCAACATCATGTATGGAAATAGAAGAAAAATACCAAAAATTTTTAAATATCACAGATAAACAGATTGCTTCATGTAGAATTTTACTATGTCCAAATTAAACACCTGTGTTTGAATATGGCAAATGAAATGAGGTCCTGAAGGTCAGTTACACCTTGATAGCAGTACTAGAAATAAAAACTAGAGTAGTTACACTCCTTTGTGCAGTTGTATCAGGCCCAAATTTGTAAGATCGCTTGTGGGACTGCTATAAGTAGAGAACTTAGGCAGCCTTTTTCACTCCCTGCATAGAGTCACATAGAGATATTTGTTTTAAACAAATATCACAGAGTTTGGGCCATAGCAGTGTGACTGTTCCTGCCATTTTGAGGGAACATTACTAACATTTGCAGAGCAGCAGGATCCACAAAGTGTTCTCACATAGGTGTCTGAGCATCAGTATTCCCAGTGATAACCATGTGAGGAATGACAGGCTACATCATTTTGCAGTCACAAAATCTGCCCAAAGTTACAGAGGTGACATGAATCAGGAGATAGTCTTCTATAATAGTCAGCATGTGTTTATACATTTCAGATTTCAATAATATCCCAACTATAAAATCAGACATTCATTAGGGATGTCTGAAAAAAAAATGTATGGCAATCTTAGGTTAGAAGACCATCTAGGAATTTTTTTTCTGCTTATCATAAACATTCCAGCTTCAAGGCAACTAGCTGTAATGTACCAACAACTCAACAGTATCAATATGAAGTGTTGAGGAGGTGTTAAGCATATGCTTCTGCTTAACAGTAACAGAAGAACCCTTTTCAGGGCACTTTTCTCATGTCAGTGCCCTGAAGACTGTAAATGGTTTTTAAGGATAAGGTGTCACTTCTTCCCTTAAATCTAACTTCAGTCAAAATTCAAATTCTTAAAACCTAAGTTTTGGTCACCAATATTTGCATTATACAGCTGCAAGTTACGCAGATTGCAATTATGAAAGTGAACTGTAAGCTATGCTGCATGAACTACTTTTGACATAAACCAGCATATTTTGCAGCAATAATATTAAATTATAAATATATATTATAATAATAATAAAGCTGTTAAATAAATGTAAATAAATAACAAGGCAGATCTGTGGAATTAATTCACTATTAGTGCTTTGAGCAGAGGATAATGCACAATTTACTCCTTCCATCCTATTGCCTGCAATGAGTTGTATCAAACAAGCTGTGGGTATTGCTGTCTTTCAGATCNACTCAGCTGCTCGTCCTTATAGTGAACTTAACTATGAAACAAGCCACTATCCAGCCTCTCCCGACTCCTGGGTTTGAGACTTGGGCAGATACAAAAGCTCCAGGAACTGCATGTGCATGCATACCACGAGACATTTTTTTTCCTGCAAATTTAGTTTGTTAAAGCCTGTTCCATAGGAAGGCACAGATAACCAGTATGGAAAAAATTAGGAGATTTTTTTTAGAAGGCTGAAAGATATGAAAGCTAAACCTGGGAGTAATTAGAAAGAAATATATATACACATATATATATTTTACAGTGTGAGGCAACTTTACTGTTGGCCTGTAGAGTCTAAAGTTCAGTACTGTATACTGAATGTGGCTGAAGGAAGGAGGAAGAACATGACAGTAGATCTGGATCAAGAGTTAAGCACAAGTTACTGAGCAGTGGTATACATACTTTATGGGGAACAGCTTCTCACACTTTGTTTAATCTCCTCATTCATTGTGAATCTAGGCTTCAAGTTGCATTTGGGGTTTCCTCTGTACAACAAGATGTTTCTTGCCTTTTGTTAATGCATTGTTGTAAAGTATTTGATGTACATTACAGATAAAAAAGAGGTGCATTGTGTATATTACACCAATGCCACAGTGTTTCTTCATATATGGTTCTAAATATTGCTTCAATTTCAAATTTTGAAAGATGTATGAATTTCCAGGTTTTTGTTTTCTTTCCCCCAGTGCGTTTTAACAAAAAAAAAAAATCAAAAAAAAAATCAAAAAAAACCAAAAAGGAATATTTAGCAGTATTGTTCGTTCTGATATGTGAATTTGTTTGTGGCAACTACAAAAAAAGGCATTCAGCAGTTTCTGACAATTAACATTCATCATTCCACACTCCTTGTCAATGAAGTGCTTTTTCACTGCCTAAAATTTTAGATGTAGATATTTGAAATAGATTTTTTTTCATTTATACCACTTTTCTTTATGATGATACAGTGTTAAAAGAAAATAAATTACAATTGATCTGCCATCTGTATTTGCTAAGAATGTCTATTTCCAAAAACTTGCCATACAAATACACATTCTTATTCGTGTGTGTCCACGTATGCATAGTATTCCGTGTGCGTGTGTTTGAGTGTGTGTGTTTGTGTGTTCTCCTTGTTAAGCTTCAATTTTTGTTTGATTTTCAGTTCTTTTAAACAGTGGAAACTCCAGTGCTTTCTCTTACTCACTTCCGTAACCATTGGTAACAATTCAACATTTCTAGGCCACATGCTCACAAAAGAAGAGGTAGCTGATTTTTTATCACCAACTCCATCACCCTTATGTGCCATTTCCTTTAAAATAGTATCTTCTGATCTCCCCTTGAGGAAATTTCATTGTCCTCCAGCCACCAACCAGTAAGTGCTCAAGGAAGGCAGAGTTTGATCTTGCCATATCCCTGAGGTAATGAAAAACTAAGACCCATCAGACTTTAATCTGGACTCTCCAAACTCTTTAGACTACAGAAGGGTCCAATTCTTGAACCATTAGGACATTCATTTATTTTAACCCATACCAAAAATAAAACTCAACACCCAGAACACAATACTCAAATATGAAAATAAAGACCATTTCTGTGCATTTAAAGTGAAATTCTAAAAAATGCAAGGGACAGAGAATTTTTTTTTCCAATTTTACAAGAAAATAACAGCCACATAGGCTAGGAGGCCGGAAGAGCTGGCATATTCATCTAAGTTCTTATCATGCTGGAAGGAAAAAAAAGAAGCATATTTTCATTTCTGTGATTCAGGCAACAAACAGTTCAGCACACAGTTTTCAGAGCATAAGACCCACCACTAATGGAGTAGTTTTAAATTGCTTAAATTGTCAATAAGGAATTTCTTTTATGTTGCAAACATTTCTGTGGTTAGTCACTCCAATAGTTTTAACATCACCCGGCACACATCTGGCTGTGTGCAGGGGAAGAAGTCTTTCACAAGTCATCACCTGCTCTATAGGACGCAGCCCAAGTAGTTCATGCAAGCGGGTATTGTGATGTAGAATTGGTTTTTTGGATATCTAGCACCATAGTTTAATCTTTTTGGCAGCTTTTCCCAGTGTACTATATGTAACCTTTGCTCTTTGTAGTAAATGGGAGGAAAAAACAGCATGCAAAAAAATTT
>VWYI01016009.1:11275-27110 GCA_013399455.1 Anthoscopus minutus | reverse complement strand
CCCATTGCCAAGTGAATGTTTGAAGCATGAGATAAATTGAGTAATTAGAAGAGCTCTTCCTTGTTTGAAACAAAAATATTTCAAAAGTGCCTAGCTTTACAAAATTCCTCTAGGTTTAGATCTTAAGAAGACAAGGGCACCTGACTGGAGCCCACATTAAAAAAAAACCCAGGCTCCAGAAAGGGTGAGTCCACAGACATTTGGGTACTGAGTTTGGCTTTTTTATTTTCCTCTTATAAGTTAGCCTTCGGCTGTTCCCAGCTCAGTAAACTGGCTGCTCTGAATATTATTTTAAACCCACATAATCCTCACCCTGAACTGCAGAGAAAACCCAGGAATTAACATATATTCACTCAATACAGCTTTAACTGACTTGCCCAGGGTGGGAAGGCAAAATGTGCTAAGCCACTCTACCTACCTGTATTTCATGATGTTCCTAGGATAGAAATTCACATCTGGTTGAAAAAAATCAAAAAGAAAGCCTCAGTAATGGAGAGGAATCAGTGATTTGACTGTCTCTATCTCTCTCTCTCTTCTCTCTTGATTTATAACTCTGCAAGTGGAATGGGTGTGCAAGTATGTATGCACATACACACTATGCACCCTAAGGAGTTAATGAAATCATTTACTGGCTTATTTGCAAAAAGAAAAAGCAGGACAGGCACAGGAAAAGTTGAAAATGAAACCAGTACAAAATAATAAAGCATAAATTAGTAATTGAAGTGAATGTGTAGAATGCAAATTCCTACTATGCATAATTAAATTCCTACATAATTAAAGAATTTTGTAAAATCCCAGTATTTGACTCTAGCACATACAACAAAAAAAAAAAATCTGGATCACTGTATCTTCCAAAACCACAAACCAGACCCAGATGCTCATGAAACAAACCATATGGAAAAAAAATCAATCTTTACAAAATATTCAGGAATATTTTTAACAAGACTCATCAAAGAATTCTAATAATTTCTATAGTGAGAAACTTAAGACTTATTCTTATGACACAGGAAGAAAGTTCAAGTTGAAATCTTTAAAAGGCTACTCTGGGAGAAAAAAAACCAAACAAGTAATGAATATTTGGTAATAAAAATATATATAAAGAGATAAGAAATAAAAGGACAGTTTTCCTTCTCCAAATGAGGCCTCTTTATAACAGATGAGCAGCACTTGGTGGAGAGTTTTACCAGGAGGGAATCTTCTAGATTTTGGACAGCTGTGAGGGGTGAGTCCTGTACTGCCCATGCAAAAAGGGTAATAGTGTGACAAAGAGGAGTGAAAGCCTTGCCATGCTCCTTGTGCTTACATCTGTTTACAGCTACAGTAAAAGACATGCTTGTCTGAAGTTAGAGCACTGCAGAAAAGGTACCAGCACATCCTGAGGCAAGAACAGTCAAGGAACTAACAATACATCTTATCCAATCTCTCATCCTAATACAAAAGTGAACTTGATCCTAATTTTAAGAAACACCTGTGGCTATTCTGAAGCTGCTGCAAAGTAAACCAGAGGAGTTTAACCTGCTAAACTTCAATTGCTACTAGAAGCTCTATACACAGTTTCTATCATGAAGGAAATAAAGACCAAAGATACTGTACACATAAATGGATAAATTTCGCTTACAATACAATTTTTTCTGTTCAGCCACTTACTGTATCTCACTTCAATCTATTTGAAAAAAATTACTACTAAAGGGACAACATAGTTCAGTCAAAAACTTAACTGGAGAATTCTGAATTCCTTGAATCAAATATATGATGCACGAAAGAACATAATATGGGCAAAATATGCAATATTGTGTATGCTAAAAATGAGAATTCAGACCTACAAATCTTTTAGAACAATGCTGTGTTTTTGTTCATACAAGGGATCAGAAAACTGAGATTACAGCAAAAAAAAAGAGTTTGAGAAAGGTAAAAATGTCCAACAACGAAGAGAAAATTGCATTCTATATTTTTTCTGAAATTAGACAGCATGACATCTCAAGTGATTAAATTTTACATTATTTGAACAGTAAAGCAGGGTATTTTATTGGCAGCCATATAACAGTAAGATTACTGTACAATATTTTAAAGAGGAAAACATTGATGAACAGAAATAAGAACAAGAGGTGACAATGTTTAATTCAGCCTCCTCAATTATTACTGCCTTCATTACATACTTCATGCAATTTAGGATCATACTCTTACACTACCATTTTCTCTTCACTTACCTCACACAAAGAAAAATAACATAAGCAGAAAGTCCATGGTCTATTCATCAGCACACATCTTCTAATCTCTGCCTATGCATTGACACAGACTGCAATCATGCCTGATTTATTAGTGCAGTTCAGTGACTCCTTTATTGCTATTTAATCCTGACTGCTATATATCCTACAATTGCCAACTATCTACACAGCACCCATTGCACAGTATGTCTGGCACTATAAAAGTACTGAACTGTAATTAAAATTACAGCATTACTAAACATACTAAAACCATTGCTAGATATTAGTGCCAAAGGTAGCTTTCTGAAAGGGATTCTCTTGGACATTCCACAGCTCTACCTGACAAGAACACTACATTTCAGCATATGAACATTTCAGACAAAAGAAAATATCACAAGGCAAGGCATACTGATATGCTCTTTGCACCTGCGTATTTCAGTGTTCCCGTCATATAACTACAAGGAGTTTGAGTAAAGCCACAGACAATATCCAGATGTGAGATTATCTGATGCATCTTTTAATAGTAGCAAGGAACTCACAGCCTACAGAAGGTAAAGGGCAAAAGGATTCAGAAAAATTCTTTTCCTTTTTAATTTTGGCTTGTTCAAAGGGTTGCTTGGGGGCAAGGTGCTTCAAAACTACTTCAGGGTGGTCCACTGCCATTTAATTTTCCTGCTCATCATTCTCCTTGGCATCTAAATGTAAGAGAAATTCTTGTAGAGCAGTATTAAATACTTGGTTTTATTTCCCTGCTTCAGAGGCTTTTCTTCCTGCAGATCACATGACCTTTAGAGTTCATCTATATCCTCTAGCACCTTTACCCAGGCTATTTTCCAAAAACAAGATAAATACATCTAAACAAAATTCCACTCTTTAAATTTTCAGACATGTACTTTACCCCAACCTTGCCAAAAGCCACAGGCTACTATCATGTAATTCGTAGTTATAACACGTGATGGACGCATGGTATTCATACACATGGTAACCAAAAACCTCATATTTATGCTTTTAATGGATTTCCTCCTTTCTTCATAAACATTAAGATTACTGGTTTTTCCTGGTTTTGTTCAATACAACAAGTCAACCAATACAGTATATTCAATAAAATAATAAAAAATAAATAGAAAAATCATTTGGTTTTAAGATGCTAGTGTGAGTAGGTATCAAAAAATTAGTCAGATTTTTTTCCAAGACACAATTTTATCAAATACAGAATCAGAGGATAATAGTGTAATCGAGGTTGGAAGAGACCTCTGGAGATTGCCTAGTCCAAATACTCTCCTTAAATCAGAATCAGCTAGAATAGGTTGATCAGGTTGTGTCCAGTCAGGCTGCAAATCTCTTTGGGGATGAACCAACATCACTGAACGCAACCTCTTAGCCACCTGTACCTGTGTTCAATCACTCTCAAAGGTTTGGGTTTTCTCCCCCTTATGTTTAAAACAAACATTTTGTATTCCAGTTTGTCCCATCTGTTTTTTCTGAAGGAAAAGATATGAAAACAATGCTTATGAAGCATGATTTGTGAGCTAGTTTCCACCAATTACATTCTGAGTCTAGTTAAACTTCAATAACCCTGAAATACTTACAAAGGAGTGTCTGAAAAACATTCACACAATGCCAGGAATTTAATACTCTTAACCAACACAAGATTTTAATGCTCTTTCTTAGAAAACTCAAACAATATGTGCCACCATCAATAAGTACAAGGAAGACTCTCTATCTCACATTTCATCTTCTAACAGCAAGTTAATTAATTTTCCTTTAAGTCTCGGTAAATCATCATAACAGTTTAACAACACATTGTTCATGAACATCATCTCCTGGGCTTGCTAAAGTCACTAATTTACTTGATGGTTCTAGAAAAGCCAAAATCATCAGCCAGTTGCTGGGTTTTACACGATGGTTAACAACACAAAAATTTAAAAAAACAGACAAACATGAAAGAATGAATGAAATTCATCTGAATTTTACACTGGAATATGTTGTAAAGTCAAACATTTACCACGAGTTTTTAGTACACAACTGTTCTTTATCAAATATATAAAATAAATGTCTGAGTCTAAAGCTGTGCATTCATTGCCATCCAATGTGATGGCTGCTGTTTGTGAAGCCATACATAATCTTGAAAACAGCTGTTAGACGAAAACCATGGCAACAGAGAATTCAGCATAGGCCAGCTGATATGGAATCTACTCATGGTCTCCAGAGAGCATGTGCAGTCCAAGGTTGTGGGGGTTTTCCCCCAACACTGTGAGTTGCAAGAGCTGAGCACCCCCTGATAAACTGTGTTGCACCCACAAAGGAAGCAGAGGGGCCTTGCTTTTGGTCTTCAAAGGTTGTTTATTGCTCCTATCATCTGTTTCAAGCCTAGGATGGCACAGGCTCTGCACTCTTGAAAAACTCAGCAAGAGCCCCGAGAGGCTCAGAATATCTGAATTTATACAAGCTAAGCAAACAAATTACTTGACACCACATTCTCAAAATATCTATTATTATTATTTTGCTATCAATAACTAATTATCTGTTCACATAACATCTGCACTGCAACTAATTCTATCCAATAAGGTTGTGCTCTCAACACTGCAGAAGATGGAGTAAGTGAAGGAGGGAAACTGAGGAAATGCCCAGAATTCTCCATCTTGAATCCTCACTTATATCCATATCATATAAAACCCAAATATACATTTTTCACCAAGTGATAATTAATAACTACACTACTATCTGATTCACACTCTGGTTGCTTCCAGGCCTATCTCAAAGCTCTGGAAGCTTTCTCCATGGTCAGAGGTTAAAAACTGTTTTCCTGGGGGTCAGGAACTCCCAGGACAGGCAGAGAAATATTCCCTGTGTCCCTGAGTCCCACACAAGGTGACTCCATGCTAACCACGCTCCGTTATCAGCACTTGCACCACTGCCATGCTCATATTCCCCATGTCGACTAAGAGATGGCAGAGGGTGACACAATACTTGTATTCTTAATGTTGTATTAACCCCCTACAGAAATTGCATACCTCTGCTTCATCTTCCCACCCTCTTGAGACAAGGAGTCCTCTCTACCAGTCTTGCTGATCACTACTCTCAAATCTACTTTTTTTTCCATATTATTTTAGGAGCAGCTGATTCACCAAGCACTTACTAGACTTGTGCTAAATATCATGTCTGTTCCCACAGCATACAGGCAAGTGACTTAAGAGCCACAACCTCCTCCAGTTCACATGTTTCTGTCTTCAACCACAAAGAACAAGCCCCAGATTGCAACTTAGGAAAAATTCCAGTTTTTTAGTATAAGTCTAGACATACAACATCTGCACAATAAAAATAAATTGATGCTTGCTACATCCCATCACAAAATCCAAGTGAATCACAGAGCTCAAAGATTATTTTAGGCCTCTCAGTTTTGGCTAAAAACATTTACTTTATTAATGAAAGTATAAATTAATAGCAATAGTCAATCAGCTTCTTCATCGTCCCTCTTGCTTTTTTCCTACCTCCTTTTTAAAATACTGGTACAAAAATGAGAAATTTGCTTTTTAAACCTGAGAAACCTTTTCCCTAAATGAAAGGTTTTTTGTCCTTTGCATTTGTGCTGTTATTTCTAATCACAGCACCTTGGTGAACTTCATCCTAACTATTTTTGGACCATTTTTATACAATACTTGCTTTTTTAAGATAGTGACGTATCTTCACGCTACCTAAAAATTAATAAGCATACTGTTCATTTCAATTTCCGGGTCATATGAAAATTCAAAATAAAACTGAACCAAGGAAAAATCCTGTCACAGTCATGTTTCACTGACTTTTCCACAATGAACATTTAATAGTTCTAGCCTGCATATGTAAATTTAATTGAATCCAACTTCAATCTCCTGCTTCTATCCAAATGGCCTCTGCTATACTGGCATAGGAACAAGTCCCTTTTTGTGATATTGTTTTTCTTGACAAACCTGTTTGCTGTTTCATCCTTGTTATTTTTTCCTTATTTTTAAAAAATTAGCACTTTTTCCTGTTTGCAGTCTTTCAGTAACCACTCTTGTGGCTATTTTTAATTCTGACTAAGAATATTTCTGAGATTTCTTCTTGCAGTAATTTAAGTCTGATGAAGCACATCAACAAGATGGTTTGAAAACACTCAGTCTGCGCAGAGAATCTATATTACTTTTGGGGTTTTTTTGCTATGAATAGAGATGCTTGTACACTGATATTAGGAATAGTAAGGTTAGCACTTGCATACAATTTTTTTAACAAAGTGTGATGTAAGAAAAAATTTCAAATTAAGAACTTTGTCCCTTGCATGACTCGAAACAAGTTTGGTCCTCCTTTTAGTAGCAGGATTTTCTAACATAGTGTTTCTTTCTTTGACATACTTTGCTCATTTCAGAGCCTATGAGCCGTAGCCTTTATGAAATTCTCTTTCTAACCAAACAGTTTTCTTTCATATTTATCCATATTACCTTATGAATGCAACATTATTTTCCCTTTTCATATACTGTCTTAGTGTGTTTGAAATCAACAAATTACTTCCAAGCCTTCTTTTGCAACTGGATTACCTTCACTTCTGACCTTTCACTTTTAGAATGAGTTTGAAAGTTAGGGTGGGGGTGGGAGGTTGTTTTTTTTTTTTAAAGCTTTCCTTACAATCCTTATTCCCTTAGTCCTATTAGTTCTCAGAGTCTGCTTCTTGACATCCACTGTTTCTATTTTGTCTTCTTTACTAAACATTATGATACCATCATTTCACTGTTACATCAATCAAGTTGCCATTCACTTACTGGCTTCTCACTATTTAAAATGACATCTATAGAAACTTTCCAGCAAGTTGCTTTCATTTTCCTTCTAAAGAAGAAAAACCAAACCACTCTGACATTACTAAAAGGAAAAAAGTCACCAGTGACTGCTTGTTAAACTTACTCTATTATACCTTTCTCAAAGGATATCTGGGTAATTAAACATTTTGTCACACCACCAAATCCTAGATTGCTTGGATAACTGCTTACAAAATTCTGCATATATTTACTGACTTTCTGTGGTGATCTGCTCATTTTGACGTCAGACTTTAATAATTCATTCAATAACTCTAGATTCCTCTAAACCGGTATGTATGCTTTTCTCTTCTGATTCTTTGGCCTGACTTGGAAAAGGCTATACCCCATTTATAGTATCTCTTCACTGCCCATCCTTGGGACTCACTCCAGCACCTTAATGTCCTTCCTGAATTGAAGGGCTCAGAACTGGACCAGCACTCAAGTTGTGCCCTCACCAGTGCTGAGTAAAGTGGAAGAATCATTTCCCTGGTCCTGCTGGTTACACTATTTCTGATACAGGCCAGAATGCCACTGGCCTTCTTGGCCACCTAGGCACATGCTGGCTCATGTTCAGTCAGCTGTTGACCAACATCCTCAGATTCTTTTCAATACTTCAATACTTCAACTCAAAGGTGTTATCTGCAAATTTGATAATAGTAGATCCAATCTCCTCATCCAGATCATCAATTAAGACATCAAAGAGGTCTCAGGCCAACACTGATCACTACAGTGCACCACTGGTGACTGGCCACCAACTGGAAGCAGCACCGTTCACCAGGTCTGACTGTCCTGCCAGTTCCTAACCCAGCAGAGTCCTCCTGTCCAAGCTGCAGGCTGCCAGCTTTTCCAGGGGAAGGCCATGGGAGACAGTGTCAAAGGCTTTACTGAAGTCAGATAGGCTACATCCACAGCCTTTCCCTCACACCTGGTCACAAAAAGAGATCAGGTTCCTAAACCCCTGCTGGCTGGATCTGATCCCTCGGTTGTCCTGTGTGTGCTGTGTGATCATACTCAACATGACCTGCTCCATAGCCTTGTTGGCTACCAACCTTGTACACTATAAATGCAGAACCAGATTCCACTCAGAATTTGCACAAGAGAGATCTGATTAACTACTACTTCACAACTCAGGTGGCTTTTTGAATAAAAAAGCCCTACTTCCCACCTGTCCGACAGACGTATAGGGGTTCTATAGCTCAACCAGCCTCATCAGGAATTAGATCTAAAACTGGAAGGTTTAATAATGGCACTAGAGAGATCCCTCAGCACTTTAAGCATAAAGGTTTTAAATTTATGACCTAAAGTGCCCAAATATTCTTTCTCTTTAAATTCTTCCCATATTTTCTGCTGGAACAGATATTTGCCCTCATTTCCTGCAACAAAGCTGTTACTGTGCTTTATTAAAACAACTGTGCTATAACCCTGCTAACATCTGTGAAGGGTTACATTTACTGCTTGGTTTGGATTTTTTCTTAAATATTGTGACAGTAAAAGTAAAAGTGCATTAAACCTAAGATAGATAGAGGTTAGTAGGGCTTATCAGTATTAAAAATTGAAAGGAGGGGGTAAATCTTTATATTCAAAACATGTTGTTAAACATACGAATGCAGTAATGTGAGGAAAGCCAGTTCTATATAACTTGGCTCCCATTTGCTAGATACGTTCTCACCTTCTTAATGCTCCAAGCTGATGATATTCGCTAGCAGGTCAACTAGCAAGTTTGATTTCAGTTTAAACAGAATAGGAGTTGATTATAACTGGAGAATCCCCACTACAGATTTTAAATACCTGTACAGTCCTTCATGTTTATAAAAAGCACTGGCAGAGCCTTGCAGCTTTCCTCAGCAACTACTTATTAAGAGATGGACAAGCATCCAAACATGAAGCTTTTTCTTTTCAAAACACAAAACATCCGCCACAATGGACTAACATCATGTAAACACGTCTTTTTCCCTTCATTTAAGATATAGACATTTAGAATAATAGGAATTATTTCTGTGAGAAGGGAAAAAATTTCCTGTGAAGAATTCCCAACTTCCAATGTGCTGAGATTCACATATGTACAAGTTTATCCTCAAAAAGAAAGGAAGTTTGCCC
Source organism: Anthoscopus minutus (assembly GCA_013399455.1). Taxonomy (NCBI): domain Eukaryota; kingdom Metazoa; phylum Chordata; class Aves; order Passeriformes; family Paridae; genus Anthoscopus; species Anthoscopus minutus. The sequence goes on along the minus strand of VWYI01016009.1, from coordinate 18,004 downwards.
AAAGTTGAAGCAAAAATCTGTAAAATGGACAGTAACAGAAACGGTAGCAGACAACGGGCTCATTGTTTATAAATACAAAAACATGACAGGAAATTAGGATAAATAATATTAAACAATAGAATATTAAGTAACCATATAGAGCCTCTGCTCCTGTAAATATTGTCCAAGTTGCTGTTGGCTGCTCTGCTGCCAAGGCACATTTCTGGCTCCCATGCAGCTAGACCCCCTATCCACCAGGATCCCCAGGTGGAACTGCTACCCAGCCTGCAGATTCCCAGAACTGTTGTTGGCAGCTCCTCTTTCCCAGGTGAAGGGCTTTGCTTTTACCCTTGCTGAATTTCATAAAGTTTCTGTCGGCACATCCTCCCAGCTTGCTGAAGTTTCTCTGGACAGCAGCTCTGCTCTCAAGTGTATTGAGCTGTGAGTCCAATCATCCTCTCTGCCCTCCCCCAATCTGGTACCACCTTCATACCTGAACCAGAACACTTTTTACACTGTACTTTATAAACACCTCTGTAAATAATGCTTTCCACAAGCTATGAATCCTATGACTAAGTAAAATCTCAATGAATTGTCCAAATCCCCTTTCCATCTTCAGTCAGTGGCTAAAGTATGTTTAATTTTTCAAAGTGATGGGATTTTTATGCATTAATCAAAGCTTTGTATCCAGCTTAAACCAACTCTGAATATTACAACAAAAGGACCTGAAGTTACATGCCTCCTCTGACTGGCTGGATTTCTGCCATTCATGCCTACTATACAACACAATACCATTAATTGATGTCACAGTAGAAGAATTTTTCTCCCCTGGAGTTACATATTCTAGAGAGACAAGCATTCAGGACAAATACCAAACTCAGTACCCAATTACATGCTCATGGCAATAAAGAGTGAAGAAAGCAAGAAAAAATATAGCTATATTAATAATCATAGTGGTACTCCAAATACAAAAATATATCTCTGTAGTTCACACTCTCAACACTTCCCCACAATATGAGGTTAGAAGGGACAATGGATCAATTCTTTCTCATTGAAGGGAACTTGGGCAGAAATAGCAATGTGTGGTGCATTGAGAGCAATAATACAAGAAACAACAGGGGTCGAAGGATTAAAAACAGTTTGAATTTAGACAACAAAGAAACAGACAAAGATACCAAAAAATAGCTTTATTTTTTTTTAAATATTTTTTAAAGCATTATTCAGCGATCCACTGTGCACTACTTAAATTCTTATTTCAGCAGGAAGAAAAGAATCTCATCAGGGTAGGTATTGTGATGTAGAATTCAACACAGCACCGTTAAGAGACATTGTCTATTCATCTCTGCCACCTGGTTTTGAATCCAGTCTTACTTGTGGCAACTAAAAGCTTCCTGAATTTAAAAGCTTTACAGACTTTCCCTAGTCAGGGAAAAAAGTGCTTCTAAGAAGGTACTGAAAGTAGGGAAAAGAATTTCACTTTCTACCTTCTTCTATTCAACAAAAGGAGAAAAAGATCTTAAGAGATATTATCATACTCCCCTATCTATTTTCTTGACAAACAGTAGTTTCTACTGTGACTAAAAATCAGAATCTTGCAGGAGACACAAAACAGAAAGAACACACAGGGGTCAAAGAAGGAAGCTACATAAACTAAAGGAGAAAACACAAACCATGAGACAGCACTAATGATTGAAAGATTTCGTAAGAATGAATGGATGAGTGGGTTGCAATGATCATAATGGTTTGAATACAACTCAAAAGGAATTATCTCTATTGTGGGGAGAACAGGGAAAGAAAGGAAAAGAATATGATACCAGAAAAGGCAAACAGAAGTTGATCTGGTAAATATAACACAATCAAAATTTGAGAAACAAGAACCAAAGAAGAAAAACAATTTTCTGCTTCATCAAAACAGTTGATTTGCCTCAAAATTCTGTCAAGAACAATGAATCAGCCACATGTCCAAACATCTTATCAACTGTCCTGCTACATTACCACCTGGAATCACCTAGGGGGAAAAAAGCAGACACAAAACCACCCTGCACTAAAAAGGCAACTCATGCTAAAAACAAACAGCAAAACTCAAATTTGCAGAGAACAGTACAAATGTTCAATGTTCCCTTAATATTCAAGCAAATAAATGCTTTGAGCCTCTTGTTACTGGTACGCTCTACAAAGAACAAGAAATAATATGACAAGTGGATAGAGATGTATTCATATTCCCTTTCACTATGGCTAGTATTACAATGCTTTTGCTGTGATAAAGTTATATTTTATCAGGTGAGTCACTAGTATAACAATGTTGGTTATTTCTTCCTTTATGGCATCTTGTTTCTCGGATGAATTCCCATCACAACATCCTCATAGATATTTCATACGTAGAATGACTTCTAAAAGATTCAGTAAGAGTGTGTCCTCAGCCACCGAGAAATTGTCAAAGGAAAATGTGGTGAACTGTTTGCAGTTCCACACCTGCTCCATCCCCTCCCAAATATGACAGCATACTCTCCAAAAGTCTTGTCCTTTATTTAAGGGAACCTACAAAGTACTCCTCTTTCTGGACTTAAACACATTAATTTACTGAGTATGATTTATGGACATGGTAATATACTCATTGTTTAAAGGCAGAAATGAAATAATAAAATAAATTTACTTCCTTGAAATAGTCTAAAAAGCCAAACCCCAAAATCTATGGAAGCAAGCTAAAGAGGATAAATCAAACCCGAAAAGGAGGAAAATGGGTAAACAGGCAGGTACCTGTGTTCTGATCTGTATATGAGGGGTCTAAATGACTCAGTCCCAACAGAAGTATTATTATAAATTACACAAAGAAACAGGTCAAGAAACCAAGTATTTTAACCCTATATAGTAAGATTTATAATAGGGATAGGAGACTGAATTCCAATTACTTCGCATGAGCTCTGTGCTTTCATTACACCAAAAAAATCTCCACCCTCCCCCAAAACCATATTTTCCCCTTTGAAACAGTGTATATACCTCACTGCTACTTCTCCAGTGGCATAAAGTGTTTGACTTTAGACATATAATGGGCACAAATCAAATATTGTTCTCCCATACTTCTACTCTGTATGTTTGTAAAAATTAGTTCTCCTAATGTGAAAAAAAGGAGCTGTTAATTCTATTTCCTAGATATGTGGAATTTTTCCAATTACTAGACGTCCATAATAGATTAACACTGTGATTTCAGCAACCAGTGGGTTGCAGAAAAAATGACAGTGGATGTTCTTGTGCTTATCGAAATTCTAAGTTACTCTTGACAATTTCCTTCTATATTTAAAAAAATACTTTTATGCATTGTATATTTATATGGTGCACTTCTGAAGAGTGGTCAACAAACACAACTTGCCAGTCTCTTTTTTTTTGCCTCTATTTGCAACAAACAAGTGCTCAAAAGTCTTTATGTAGGACTTCAAATTTAAAATTAGGTATCTGTTAACATAAAAATGATGTTCAATTAAATAAGTTAAATTTTAGTAAGATAGAAACTTATCATATTTCTTCACCTGCCAACCCAAGTATTTCATTGAATAAGAAAATTTAGAGGAGGCAAATGACATGCAGATATGCAAATGATATGCAATGATAGGCAAAAATCTTCAAATCTGGGGAATGTACTCACATAGCCCATATTATTCAAAATCCACACAAGTAAAGAAACAGGATAATTGCTATTTTATCCCTATGTATTTACTTCAAACTGAGTAATGGCTTGAAGTTCTTTACATTTATTATTTCCTACATCTTCATCTTATTACAATAGTTTTCCTCAATAAGAAGGCTGATAACTAGGAAATAATTACAAAATGTTATCCATGAAAGAAGTGTCAGGAATTTTTCTCAGTAAATACAAATTATCATCTTCTTAAAATAATGATACATGTCCAGCCCATAAAGGAAGATAAAATACGCAGTGCTTATCTGTATTCCAGTTATTGATGTAAGTGAAGCAACATTTTGGTTCATTGCTGTTGTCAGAAGTGGACGATATTTAAGTCTTAAGAATAATGCGTTCAAATTTCTTAATAATATATAAAACTGTATCTTTCAAGTTTCTGAGCATCTCCAGTTTCTGTCATCAACATAAACAAAACACATCCAACAGTGTGTTGCAATTTTAGTTGCCCTATCTATTTAAACTTGGTAAAGTTATAGGAAGTACATATGCATGTAACAAATGCTTACAAACAGCAACAAATACATTAAATAAAAAAAAATACGAACAACTGAAACATTTAAATCTATTACTTTTCTTTTTCCTTTAAAAAATATATTTCTCTAACAAAAGATTAAGCTACCTCTCTTGAAATTAATCCGGCAGCCAGATATACTCCTTATAGCTATGTAATTTAAGGAACAATATTAAATCTTAACAGTAAATCACCTTCAATATTTTGCATGCCTTTGGGTATTGAATTTTACATCTGCAGCTAGGAAAAAAAGACAACCGTCTTGCTATTACTCAGCAGGATACAGATTCCTTTTTGTAAGTGGAATTCCAGACATTCCGTCTGCTTCCCATAAAAGTAGAAAATAGCTGGTCTTTAAGTAGATCAGTAATAGTACATTTAAAGAGTGTAGGTAGAAACCACATCCAGCCAAACAATATGCCATAGCAAAAAAGTTTTATTCCTTTATACAAAATTCATGCATATGAACCATTTCTTAAACAATTATATGATTTACATATTAGAAGATTAACATTTCCTGACCAGTAAAGAGACAAAACAAAGTTTTTAAAACCAATTCTACAAAATCTTTAAATGGAAGAGACAACTACCAAGATGGAAAAAAGGAATATCTATCCTTTTTTTTCACTGGCTCTTTTCACAGCCAGCCATGTCAAAGGGTAATAGTTACCTTGCAATGTTTCATCTGGTCATGCAAAAAACTATTTTCACATGATCAGAGTTATGCATCTAATTTATTATGTGTACACAGTGGGCACTTCCCTATTGTGAAAGCAAATCTCCATGTTACTTACTATGGTAAAAGCAGTAACTAGATATGCAAAGAACAATTTTCATGAGAAAATAACGGCACACAGCCTGTGTGCATTACGCAGAGTTTACTGATGCCACAGTGTTTTGAAAATTTAGCCCTGGTTTCTATGGCCTGACTTGGTAAGGCAGCACCTAAGCAAGCATACACCATTGAACACACAAGTATAAACCTCATCTAACAATAATATAAAAATCACACAGAAGTTAAACTTCACACATTGGACTATCATAATATTTTTGCACACCTTTTAGTGTAGCTGGAGGAAGTTCGTAGTTGTTATTGCCATAAAGAAAATGCAAAAAAAGTATTCCACCTACCAGAAAATTGCACTTTTATCCTAGAAGCATGTCTTTTTGCTATGTTAAGAATTCTCTCAGTCTAGACATTTTGTTGAATTATTTCTCAAAACCATCTGATAGGATATGCCACAGTAATGAGTTACATTACTTTTCTACCACTTTCATAATTTCCAGTAATGCAAATTACAGGCCTCATCCTAAATAAACACAGGAAAAATTAAATTATGGATATTTCTTTTAATTCACATTATAAGCATGGACCTGCAGGATCAGACCTTCATAATACGAATTTAAGTAGTGAAGACACATTGGCAAGATGATAGAATATTAAATAAGTAGATCCTTCTTTTTGTACTTGAACAACCTTAAGCATGTATACCTAATTATGACAAAGCCATTCCATTTACCCCTTCACAGTAAATGCAAGTATATAATTAAAACATCTGTGAAACTTCACCACCATAGAAGCATCTGAATACACAAATACTGACCACACATTTTAAACAGAAGTATTATGTTGGTTCTGGAGAGGGAAAACAACTGAAAACAAAAGTGAGGAGATGGTTATGTCTAGAAATATTATTATATGTCTTTCATGTGTGATATGAAAGAGAACTCAATAGCATGCCTCTGATGTAAGACACTTTGAAATCCAATATGAACTTTTGGCAACTAATCACCTTGACTGTTTAGTCTATTTGTCACACCAACAAAACCCCACTTATAGCAGGGTTTCCCATTTATTAAACATTTGTGTGCAGGTAAAGCATAATCATAATTAAAGGATGCCAAAAGCTAGAGATAAGCTACTGACATTTTGGACACCCTAAGCCAATCAATCAGCCTGCTAATATAAATAATAATGTAAGAGTAACACATTTGTTATGTGTATTTCCTACTATTTCAATTTTTATATGAATAATGCTGATAAATCTGTCAGAATGGAAAAATAAATACGGAAACTCAAGACGAAAATTATTTCTAACATTGTCTATATATTAATAGCTGTAGTGGTTTTAAAATTGCCAATTTGAAATTCCTTGGCTAATGCACTAAAGAATGTTGTGGGTTTAGAGCTAGCTAAAACTTACTAGGTCACTTATTTTCTGTTGTGAGATATGATTTTAGAGGAAAGGAAAACGCAGGCTTAAACTTAAGACTATAAGGAAAATTTATTAACAAAACAAACTAACTAAAAAAAGAAAAAAAGTCCAAATGAAACTTCCAGAACACTTCCCTCCCCTACCTACTTATTTTCTTTCTCACTTGACAACATAAAACAAAATCTGGGATTTTTAAAATCAGTTATTACTTCTACAATAATTTTTTCTAATTCACATAGGGTAAGGAGTCTTCTTTTTCAACACCCTGGAGATATGTCTACAAGAGCAGTTCTCTGTGGCTTGCATCTTTCACAAACAGCAGCTGC
>VWYI01016009.1:0-10831 GCA_013399455.1 Anthoscopus minutus | reverse complement strand
GCGGCCCGGCCCGGCCAGGCCCCGCCGGCACGCACGAGGCTGCGTCCTCTCCCCCCCACTACCTTCAGAAGCCAGAAGCCGAAAAGAAAAGTTCAGAGTTTCCCGGGCTTCACAGTGGTATTCACGGGGGTGGACCTTGACTCTGAATAGCTTACAGAGCTGTCAGTTCTCAGAACTAAACAGTCACTGGCTCTCTCTGAAATTCTCGAGAGCCTCTTTCAGGAGAACTATTTCCGGGGATGTCTTTCCTTCCTTCCTCTCCAATACCAACCAAGGTCAAACCAGCACAATAGCTTTAATAGTTCTTTGACCAATATTCCCTCTTTCCAACAAACCCAGTAACCTAAGTTTTAATTCTGAAAAAATGAAAAGATACAAAACAGATACTGTACTGAGCTAAAGATGTCATTCATCGTGTTGTCTTGTACTGCCGTTTCAGCCCAAGTATTATATTTTAAATGGCTAGCTTCTTTTTCTTACTGCTTTGCATAATATATGTATTATAAATGTTCAAACACTAAATACACCTTTTGACTTACCACAATATTTTATTTTATTGATAACTTTACTAGTAAACAAAAGTAATTCAGAACCAAAGACCAACGAAGGGGGTGAAGGATCTGGAGTACAAGCCCTACTTGGAGCTGCTAGGGGAGATGGGTTTCTCTAGCCTGAAGAAGAGGCTCAGGAGCACTTCATTGCTGCCTACAACTACCCCAAAGAAGACTGCAGGTAGATGGACATTCTCCCATGAGACTGAGTTATGGGACAGAGGTAATGTCCCCAAGTTGCACCACAGGAGGATTAGATTGGTTATTTCTTCACTAAAAGGGTGCTCAGGCATTGGAACAGGCTGCTCAGGGAAGTGTTTGAGTCATCATCCCTGGAGGTATTTAAATGATGTGTAGGTGTGGCACTTCAGAGACATGGCTTAGAGGTGGACCTGGCAGTGCTGGATTGGACTCAATGACATCAAAGATCTTTTCTAACCTAAATGATTCTATGCAAACCTTCTTAGTCAAAACCATACTGTATATGGCAGAAAAACAATTTTTAAAAAATTTATTTCCAGTTATTTCAGATTTATGTACCCAATATTTTCTAGGTTAAGTGAAAATATTTGTGATGTTTAGACAAATATTTTGAACAATTTGCACATTATCAGTTCACTACAGAAGTCTGAGAAACCTGGAATTTCACTAGTTTCCTATTCCAGAATTCTTTGTTAAGGCTACTGTGCTCAAACGCGAAATATCTACAAAAAGGAGAAGAGTAATGTTTTAAAGAAAATTAATTCCATTGGGAAAACTCTTCTTTAAACAGGTATTCTGCTCTTCCTCTGTCACACTACAAAAACATAAAAAAGAATATGGCTCATGAACATTTATGATAAACTCTGTTCCAAAAACCATAAATGTTATGGCTCATTGAACAGCTGCCTAGTTTACCTGTCAAGACTATTACACATGTATATTCATATCTAAATAAAATGTTCAAAAGAAGCAATAATTATGAATGACAAATTTACAGAGTCGTATGAAAGCCTGAGAAGCAGCACATTATGAGTCCATTCTCCCTCCTTGCAAAGACATAATCAAGATGATACTATTTTAAAATCTATGCCACAGGTAATATATTCCATTTGATTCATTCAAGATTTAGGACAGGCAATAAATGCTGGAGGAAATTACCACATAAATGACATTCCTTGAAACTAGATGGGCTTGAGAATGAAAGACTTATTTTATCCCAGCTGTAATACTCATCCTGTACTCAAAATACAGAGTAACAGTATTCTGCTCAAAATGAAAGGATATCTGTCTACTTTCTAGTTCTTCAGAAGGTAAACTAGTAAAAATCAGTCTAGAAGACTTTTAAATTTTACTAAAGGCAATCATGAGCATAGATTATGACTAGCATTAGCTTACAACTTTAAACTGACTTAAGACTTCAGCAGACTCCTTAAACATTTCAAGTACAAACTAAAAAACTGCATGAGGGGCTTTTTTTAATATGGTTTAGGCAACCTGACACCCAAGCACAAACAGCATTCAGAGAGAGCACATGAATGCACATGCAATACTAAGTGGATTTCATTTAGTTGAATGTAGCCTTGCAGTGTATTCTTGTTAATGTAATATCAAGAATTTCTGAAGTGACTGGTTTTGCAATGATTAAAGTACTTACATGTATCTTATCTGAAAGAGATGCAGTGATCTAATATAATATGAGCAGATTATTGAAAAAATCTTAATTGACTAGAGAAAAAAATACATATTGGACTTATAAATTAACTTATACAAGTAATCTCCCTCTTTGAATTCACCTGACACCTGCCTAACTGCATCTACAGTTAAAACCTTCAGAGTAGAGCAATCTGCATAAGCCACTTCACGTTCTGTACACAGGCATTCTGTGAAGGGTCTGGCAGTACATAGAATTTTGGGCAGAGTTCTCCTTTCTTAACATAAAAAAACCCAAAAGGACCGAAAGAACATCAGCTTCCAAAATTTTAATGTCAGCACTAAGAGAAATAGAGCACACTTTTAATTATTATTTAATTATTTGAAGACTGCATTTTGGGGGCCAAAGTAATACTTACTAGTCCATCAAGTTGAAATACATGTTAATTGTCTTCAGGCATTTTGAACTTGAAAGCTATGCAAGAATAATTCAGAGTACATTCATACAATTTCACTTCAAATCAAGTGTACCTTTATTTTTTTCCTTGTATTTTCTAGCAATAAGTATCAAAATTCAATCAAAAATTGAATATTTTTCTTCAGAGCAGAAAGCATTTGCAATTTTCAGCGGTGGCTGACAACTGGCTGCTATAAAGCAAACCCATTGCAGGGAGCATTCATTTCATAAATTGTATTCATGATTAATTAGACTGTACTTTAAATGTTGTCCGATAGAAAATGTTTAGCTAGTTCAAGCCAGACAGATTGTTTAAAATCACCAAATTCAAAATTTAGCTTGCTATACCATAAATCCATCAAAAATGGGATTTTTCAGTCTTTTACATTATATTGTTCTTATACTGTATTACTTTATTAGCTTTTACACTTCACTAAAACTTCTGTTAAAGATATTAGCAGTTTTGTTGTATCAAAGAGATGAAAGCCGTTCCCATCTTTAGCTTGTTTAATTTGTTTCTTTTTGTCTACATCACATTTGGACACCTTTAGAAGAAGAATGTAGGCTTCATCCAGACAATAATTTTTCCCTTTTAGTGAAAAAAACAACTTAGTAAGTTGTAATGATACATGGAGATTAATTAAGAAAACTTGACTGTTCTCTCTAGCTTTCACCAGAACATAAATAATATTTCTGCATGAGATTCTGCTATCCTGTACCGAAACTACACATCATTACTTAATTTAACTACACAACATTACTTAATTTAACCTTACTCGAAACTTTATATTTATTTGCAGTTAGGAAATCTGCACACCACCTGGAAGTTTATAGTTTCAAATACATAATTGTGAGGTAAACCACAGAAATAGTCTTAAATTGAGATTAAGAACAAATTGAATTAGAAAGTGTTTGCTGCATGCTGTCTTCCAAAAACAAAATAAAAGAAAATTATAAATCGGGATTAAAATTGCACATTAAAGTTTGTTTTTCTCACATTTCATTTTGTTTATTGTTCTTTGGCTACTCAATGGAATTTATAAAAGTAAACGCTACATTCAAAACTACCTAAACATAAAAGGAGCACCTATGATCTACCTTGCCTATGAAAGGCAGGTAGAACACTATGAAACACTAAGAAAAACACCACAAATAAAACAGAATACAAACAGGAAGCCTGAAAGAGAGTAGAGAAGGAAAAGCTAGAGTCACAAGCTCCATTCAGACACATAAACCAGTATGTGGAGTGAATGTAATAGGTGCCACCAGTGTCTTGGATACCTACGTAAAAGTATTTTACTTTTATTTGAAAGTATTTTTTGTAATGGAATGACAAGTAAAGCTGTGAATGAATAACTTTAAGAGTGAAGGATGGAAGTGGAATTAAATTTTTCAACAAGAAATATGAAGTTTGACAACACTTCAGCACATTTTTCCCACAAAATGTTACTTCCCGTGGGTTTTGGTTGAGTTTGGGGTTTGCTTTTCGGGGTTTTTTTCCTCCTCTGTGGGATTACTGGGAGGTCAACTGTGAAAGTACACGTAAGATTTGGTGTAATCATTTTCTACCTGGCAAAAATCCAGATAATAAGTCATGTAGTATAATATCATTAGTAGCCTGGAGTTGTTTTATGTATTTGCTTATAAAGCAAGCTCAACAGTTTATCAAACTTTAACTGTAACACATCTCTACTGATTAACCAAGCTCTTTCCTTCCCATATTCTCAGCACCAATTACTGTTTTTATCCACTACTACCTGTGTTCTCAGATTATATCTGTCAAGCACAGAAAATACTCACATGAAGTTCTTACCAAACGAAACATTTACTGAAAGGTCTGAGTATCAAAACCAAGTAGTAACTTCAGCATTCAATATTAAAATTATTCTGTTCAAACAGATCTCTACAACCATTCATACTACTCTGTGACTTCTCAAAAGTCATTTAATGCCATGTACCATTCATCTGGTAGATTGGAGGTGCCTCTGTAACTATATCAAAATGCATTCAATATGCTCAGAGAAAATTACCCCAGAATTTAACCATAAGTCCTTAGCAATTCAAAATGAAGCTATTCAAATAAGAGCTTATTTTTATGTACTTCCTTTGTTTCTAAAGGCCACTGAAATGCTGCATGAAACTACCTAAATTGTCAGTTAGAAAAATAAGTCAATCATCTGTTGAGAAAAGCTTACTGAAGGACATGGAAAAGAGGAAAAGGATCCCAACCAAACAGCATTCCAGAGCAGAAAAAAAGAAATACCTTACACCAAAGAGGAGATGAAGTAGGAATGATAAAATTAGCTGAGCTGGAATTGGTTCTGACACTAGTGTTTATTTCTACAATAGCCAAATACAGTTCTGATATTTAAAGATTAAAATTCCTATTGTTTCAGTTTTGTTTCCCTGTTTACTGTGCCACTTTCATGTCAGGAATGTAAAAGGAAATCCATCTGCTTTGCTAGAAGAAAATCAACAAAACAGGGAAAACAGTTTTTATTCCAAAAGTACTTGTAAATTGAGAAGATGGGAATTTTAGTATCTTTTGAATGCAAAGGTACTTCTTATAAATTTAATAACTTAAATATCTTGCACATTATCCCTCAGAGATGAAAAGTAAGTGAATTTTACTTTCCATGTCATTAAAAGATCAGAGGTTATCTCTAATGCAGCAGTTTTGTAGATTCACATTTTTATATAGAAAAAATAGTCTAGTAAAGCAAAAGACAATTAACTGTAGCCTAATACTGATGCCACAAGTTTCTGCTCTTGTTCCTTCCATGACACTGAATTTAAAAGAAGAATTTAAATCAAAAGATTGCAGTTACATCATCAGCTTTGTAACTTGCCCACTGAAACCCTGGCACTGTTTTTTAGTGTCCACTACACCATTCATAACATAGTCAGTTCTCTCAAATGCTTTGACTTCTATAATACAACACCAGAAAGAAAAAGGAAAAATTATGTAATAGACTATTTTTCTTTTGAGGCTTTTATTTTCCAACACAATTTTTCTGATTTTAAAAAGCATCAGTTGCCCACATCATCTTTATTTCCTTTGCTGAGTCTTGACACATGTGGTTACTTATCACATGTTAAAAAATATCCGGTTTACCACTATTATCTGAGAAATTTGCATTTGGACTCTTGATTTAACAATTTCCAGAGCTTCCCAAAATGAGCAGAATTAATTGTATTAGGGGGAAAAAAAGCACAAAACAAAATAAAACAAAACCACTAATATCAGCTTACTTTCCTAGATTTTCCGTAGTAGCTTAATCCCATAAAATCCAAAGTAAAGCCTGTTAGATATAAAAGAAAAGTGCAAAGCTCCCCATTTAAGGACTAGTTACAACTCATTAAAGTAGGGACACATATAATTTGAAGCATTAGAATGCATGCTGAAATATAATTAGTGGCTATGAATCAAACCAGGATGGATTGAACTAATTCCTGGAATGCTATTATGGAGAGTACCTTGTGGAGAAAGAATGATCCTTCTGTTTGCACAGCAACTAAACGGCTTCAATTTACTTTTAAAATTGACTCGAATTAGGATAAAGGTCCAGGATTTACAAATGTGGCTTTCTAAATATAATCAGCCTGAATTATGCCTGTTTCACACTGTGATACTTGCAACCTGGTTACAGGCAGCAGGGATAAGGCTGCACTCAGCTTATTTCACTGCTTAATTTATATGGTAATTACCACACCACAGCCAGAATGTAGAGCATCTGCCAAAACTGAAGGCCCCAGAATAATAAAACTGACATGTGCTGTGATATTGTTGAAGTGCTGACTAAGAAACTTCTTTTATCTCCTCTTGAAGCTATAAAATGGTATTCATGTTATTACTAGCAGGGAATTTTAACAGCCTTGCACTGACAGCAATTATGTAACACATGCACAAAACAATAGAGTTTCACATCACTTAATAAATCCTTGAGCTCTCTTAGCTCCAGATCTCTCGCTGGCTGGATTTTATGGTCTGGTAGTTCTATCTGACCTTCAGAACACTGAAGTATACAAACCACAAAAGCGCTAGAAAATTATTAGAAACAACTGGCTTTTCTCCCTGCTACATCTATTTAATGAAGAGGGCATGATGTACAATGATGGAGGTTAATTAAAAGATTTGTCCACTCACTTTACTCTGTAGCTAAATGCTGTTATGAACCCCTGGTATAAAAACAAGCAAGACAGAGATATTACTTTTCCTACTATGATCATCCTCTTATTAACAACACTTGCACTTAAAAAAAAAGGCTATTTCTTTAGCATGCAGCAAGAAAACAGATTTAATCTGTCTTTATACATTTTTATGAAAATAAAAACATGTCATTAACATAAGGAATTTAAATTTGAGGCTGATTTTCCTGCTAACATTACCAATTCTGTTTCCAATACTATGCTTTAGTTTTTTAGCTTTCATACATTGCCCCTGAAACTCCTAGTGACAGTACAAAAGTTTCACAGTAGAACTAAAACTATTGTACTATAAACATTTAAAAAGCAAACTGTCAGATAAGGAAGTACACATAATTGAAAATAAAGAATACAAAGACAAGTTAAATGGCAATTTATGTATTGGAACTTGTATTAGAGGATGGTGTTCACACTTTTCTTCCAATCAAAAAGTGTTTGACAGGTGGATGGATTAAAAAGGGAGAAACACTGTTACCCCTTGAGAAAACTACACAGTGACTGGAAGTCACTTGGTAATGAGACAGAGACTGAAAAACCAATCAAAGTTACTCATACAGTAATTTTAAACACTGATAATTCAGGTTTTGTACCATTTGATGGAAAGGCATTTGCTTGCATAATGACTTTTGGTATGAATTCCCTATGCATCCCTAATTTATCTCCACACTTCATACCTATAATATTTACAGGTTACAGTCTAAATGTATCATTCATAAAGAGTCTGAATAATGTATGCATTGTGACTATTTTTAATCTTCAAAATAAGTCCACACTCTTTACATTCTATACAGTTCTTACTTCTGTCAATTCTTGAATTAATAAAATTCAGATTTATTATTATTGTTATATAAATTCAGGTTAAAGACATGCCTTTCTATGAAGGACTATCATCATGCTATACTTGAAATTTCTTTCACAAATATGGGTTACAATGCCTTCCTTTGCATACAGTATCAAAAAGGTCACCATTCTTTTTCTCCTTTACTAAATTAAAAATTCTTAGCAGGTTACTGCTATCACTTTGAAGTCATTACTGCTTTCTAGCTTTGCCTCTAAAAATACTAGCAATAAGAACACTCATTGATACTTATAATGGATTTTACTTCCTCAATCAATTATCCTAAACAAAAAGTAAGTACAACATATTGTATACGAGTGACAATTCTGACCAACAACTCTAATCACTTTCCCAATTACACACATATACCTATTAAATACATAATAAATTTTAAAACTGTAGGAGTGTGTAATATTTATATGCAACTACACTGAGAAAGCAATATACACAGCTTCAACAAAACAGGCTCTATAGACTGCTCCTCACAAACCAGAAGCTTGCAGCACACTCCTAATAGGCTTGTATTACATTTAAGCCAATAGCAGAGGACAGGCACAAAATGTTTGTTTCCTGCAGAATTGAGACTCCCTGTTGAGAGGCACCACTCTTCCTTGATATTTCTTTGAAGAGAGGCTTTGATTTACAGAAAGAAAAGCAGCTAGGAAAAAAAAAGGGAACTGCTGCAACCACAGATCTATGTTTGTAGAAGCAGTTATTTAGTTTTTATCGTCTTT
This sequence comes from Anthoscopus minutus, assembly GCA_013399455.1. Taxonomy (NCBI): domain Eukaryota; kingdom Metazoa; phylum Chordata; class Aves; order Passeriformes; family Paridae; genus Anthoscopus; species Anthoscopus minutus. The sequence goes on along the minus strand of VWYI01016009.1, from coordinate 2,413 downwards.
TCCATGAACACCTCAAAAAGTGAAACTATTCAGAACATTTCAAGTTACTTTTTTAAGCAATAAATATTGTTTAGTGTTCAACACATATACATAGCACAGTATAATTACATTTTGCATTAAGGCACTAGGGAAGACAAATGCAATCAAAGAAGAATATATCGTTTTAAACAAAGAACATCAATAGTGCAGGCAGAAAAGACTATATGATATGAATGATGACTAGATCCCACCAAGTTGAAATGGGGATTTCTCTGCATGTCAGAAAATTAAGACAACCACATAAGAAATAGGGAATCGTTCTAAAAAAAAGGGCAGTGATAGAGCACACACAAAGGGAAATTATTAGTATGGAGCTGTGTTTAATTTTGATCAGATTTTGCATGGATTTTGCATTTGGGAAATATAACTACACAACTGGTTTACTCTTTAAAGTGAAGAGGGGGGAAGAAAAGAGCCTATGAAGATACAGTGCAAATTCTCTTGAAGGAATAATTCAGAAATGTGAAACTTCTTCTACAGAAGGAATTCAAATAAACCTATTCACTCCTAAACATAATTGGCAGAATAGAAAAATAAAAATGGGCACATTAAGAAGCATTTCTCACAAAGTTCAGTCAGTATCTTGTCTTCCAATGTCAACTTATTATAATGAGCTTCTTTTTTTGGTACTACCTGAATAGTTGAAACTAAAGGTAACATCCTATATAGAAAACATTTCTCCACAAATAAGTAGTACAGGACATATAAAAAGCGGTCGTTATCATACAGTATTATGTAACAATGTACACTTCTCAGTACCTCTAAGCAGAACAGTGCCAAAATGAAGAAATAAGGAGGTGAATCACACAGAATATTCTGAGTTGGAAGTGACTCACAAAGATAATCAAGTCCAACTCTGAAGTTAATGGCCTGTACAGGGATTGAACCCACACCCTTGGTGTTATTAGTACCCTGCTCTAAGATAAAATCAAACCCAAAATCAAACCAGATAACAGAAAAATACCCAAAGATTATATCCTACTTCTGCTTCTTTAAGAACAGCTACCCTGCTTCTTTAAGAACTGGAGGACTGTGTTAAAGGTTAGAATTGATCACAAAGTACGTGGCCATGCTTCCTACACGTGTATCAATTTGTGTGACGACAGTTACACTTGCTCTGCATAGTTACAAAAGTACATGCCCAGAAAGCAATTTCTAAGTCAGCCTAATTCCCCTTTTAATGAGGGAGACCTTGATGACTAGGACATAACCAAGTCTAAAAAGCTTTCATCACATCCCTAAAACAACCACTAGGACAAAAAAATAAAGAAAAAATCGCGGTGTTAGAAGCCATTAATCTAGATCAACAATGAGACTGTCATCAGAAAAAGGAAGTTCGTAGTACCCACACAACAATCTGTTCATGCATTTTGCTCAATATTCCACTCATCACCAGGCCAGAAAAATATCATCCTTCTAATTGATGCTGGTTTGCCCCTGAATACTTTGTTCCTGGATTAATATCATAGCAGGATAATGGGAAAGATGATGTCCTTCTTCCTCTAAATCTTAGAAAAGGAATGATGCAGGGTTAGGTCATTCTCCTGCCTGAAGCAACATGGAGATAAAGCTACTGAGATGAAATTGTTGAGGTTGAATAAAGTAGTAATCTTAAACAGGCTGAGTTTCTGAAAGAGTAGAGGCATAATTTTGATCATGCCTGAAAACACGCTTTGTACCTATGGCTGCTTGGGTGTATTGGCATGCTCTGAGCATGCGTAGCAGACAGAGGCCATAGCCAAAGGAATGCTCAGTCCAGCATCAAAAAGCAGACTTAAGCATGAGACAAGCTACAAGATGCCCAACTCTGCCAAACTGGCAACCGGTACAAGTATTTAGTAGCAGAATGTCGGACATTTATGTACTTTTTCCATCAAAATTTTATATGCCCTTAGCTCTAATGAGAGGGAATATTTTAAGTGCAGATTTTCTGGAAAGGGGATATCCCAGCCTCCTAAGTTTCTCTGTGCAGCACAACTGAAAAATAAGATGTAAAATTAGACTATTTAGATACATAAGAGAAAACTTTCAAGGCTTTTCTCTAACCAACTTTGTTTTACTCTGTAAACAGAATTATCCTGTTTCTGAAAATAAAATTACTACATTCATGCTAGAAATACTGCTTTTGTCATCTCAGGAAACTGTTTCTAGAATCCAAAATTCCATCAGAAATACTTCAAGCTTTCAACTAAGCTTTGTCATAAAACTGTGATAATCAGATTTATCACAGTATGCTATCAGTTTGCTTTGAACCCCACACAAAAACATTATTTGCAGTATCCCTCTTATCTATAAATTCAAATTACATACTTAGGAATCATATTGAAAATAACTTTTTGTCTACCACTACTGCCTTTCATTGGTGATAATAGAT
>VWYI01015981.1:18476-30164 GCA_013399455.1 Anthoscopus minutus | reverse complement strand
CAGCCTATCACTAGGTTGGATTACAGATGGTTCAAGATTTTTCTCTTGAATACTATTAGGTCAAGACCAGTATATCTTGATCCCATAGGAATCTGAAGGCAGGAACTGAAAAGGCAGTTTTTCTTGGATTGTAGCAAGGTCCAGCAATGTGGAAAAGAAACACCCTGACCTTTTTTGATTCATTCATACCATCCCTACAGCATAAATTTCTCTAAACACAGGATGAAACACTAAAATTGCATTATTGGCTCTAAGGGGAAAAAACTGTGAGTAAATCTGAACGATCCAAATCCCAGTGTCCAGCTGCTGAAACAACTGTTAAAACAGGTGTGTCTAATTTTAGCTTTTGAAACAGCTGGGCAAAGTGTTGGCTAAGTTTCAGTACCTTTTGCTTGAAAAGAAGGCAGGTGGCATTCTCTGAACAAGCTGCTATTGAATTAGAGAGACCTATTAATATTAGTGAGTCAACTTAATTCTCTCAATCTGCTAACAAGAGCAGTTTGGAAGGGGTTGGAGAAGGGTGACAGGGTACCTTGAATAAACCGAAAGGGAAAGGAATTATGGTGTTTATGTTCTAGCAACGGCAGTTTAATCAGTTTAGAAGCATCTGTGCTGCCCATAACTTTGCTGGCTATTTGAATTTCTTTTGCCTGGGTGACCCGAGGCATGTATGTGCGAGGTGTATTTTTTGAATGGAAACATTCTCACTGAAGTGAAGATTAAACCTGAACATGAATAGATTGGCATGTGTGTGAGAGAGAATATTAAAAATGCCAATAACAACTCTTCTCTCAGTACTTTGGGATTTTTGTTGCAAAATCAAGCATTCAAAATTGTGGCAAGCTGGAAATCCATGGAACATTTTCCCCCTTCTACATTTCTCTGTCTTTTAATCAGATCAGGATTATGATCATGTTCTTGTAGACTCCCTATTTGTTTGTGAGCCAGAAAGAATCATTAAGTGAAACATATTTGTATAGAAGAAAATTCTGTAATTCGTGAAACCTGTGTTTTAGTTGATGTAAAAATTTTCTGTTGAATAATAAAGAGGAAATTGGAGTTTTGTAATTAAAGAATCCAATGCTTGACTTGTTTCCCTAGCTCAGCAGCAGGGTTCAAGAGTGATACATTCTTCCTAAGCAGCAGTGAGTATATTATAGATGTGAGGGCAGAAATAATGGATTGTCATCAGTGTATACTTCTATATTTATTTCTCTACGTCCCCGGAAACAACAGCTGTGAAAGCTGGTCACTGTATGTAGTGGACTGTGAATCCCTCTCAGAAAAAAAACTTGATGGAAAGAAGTAGGGGGAAGAGAGAAGATATTTTAAGAAGGAGGCATTTTGTCATGTTCTTTAGCAGCATCTGATTGTGCCAAGGATGGTAGAGCTCCTCCAGATGTCAGCTATTTAGAGAGACACACACCAGAAGTTCTGTGGACAACAAATGATTGAATCCCACACAGGATGCTCTCCTTGGCAAGAGAAGAAATGGGAGTGAGTGGGTGAGCCTGTGTGTGTTACTGTGCAGGATGGGATGGGTAATTACAAATATGGGAGATAAGGAGAAAAATGAAGATGGATGGAGGTAAAAATACCTGCTAAATGCCAGCTCTCCCACTTCAAAGCAGTAGGATTTTTGCCTGGTTGTCTCAGTGCTTTGTCTAGTGTGATTTTAACCCTATTTTACCATGATTTATGTAACCTAAGCTATGATAAGCTCTGTATAAACATCTGGATGTGTATTATTTTCAGCCTGTAACTAGCAGCCTGAGAAAACCCAATAATGAGAGTGATTTGCTGCCATACAGCTTGCTGGGGAAAAAAAAAACAACAAACCAAACAAATTATTAGATCATCCTTTGTTGAAAGCAGAAGTTTTTCGTAGCTTTATTCATTTGTATGAAAATTTTGTTAAAAGTATTTTTAAAGCTCATCAGTATTTCTAGGGATGCTTTCAAAGAACCCAGAAATAATTAGACAGCTTGGGGTTTCCCTCAGATGCCACCCATTTCCCTGACAGAAGTTGTGTAGACAGAAACGTGCTGTTCTGCTGGTTTTGAAATTTACATTTGTGTAATATTTTCTTCTTTCCTCAAACTTCATTAGATAATTAATTTCTCTTTCCTGTGCAATCTTTGTTCAGCATTTGGCTCTGATACTGAAGCAATGTTTGCAGTGGGGGAGAGTGGCATCCTACCTTTGGGGTCTAGCTGGTCTAGGTCCTGTTGCCAATGCTCGATGAAATCTCCCATTTCTAGTGGAGAATAATGCTTGATCAAAGGGGAATAGAATTACTCACCTTTGAAGAAATCCTTCTGGACCATTTTGTACAAGTGTGGAAATACAGTGTTATTTCAGTCTGTTCTGGGGAAATCATGCTTCCACAATCACTCTGTTTGGCCATCACCCCTTTGGTTGCCTGGCCAGCAGCCACCACATTTGACAGGAGCATTAAAGCCCCAGAGTTACTGAATTCCTCCAAAACCTGGGCTTGTAACTGAACCTGCATCAACACAGACCACCTCTTCCTCAGCCAAAGCAAGACATTACAAAGAAAAGAAATGAAAGGTGTTACAGTGGGTTAAGGAAATATGACAAAAATCAGAGCAGATCAGATGAAGGAGTGTAAGAGAATGCAGGGGGAATCAAAGGTCATGTGGTGACATTGTGGTGAATAGGGGAGGGCACATATGGCACAACAAAGGGGAATCATAAAGCCTCATTTCCTAATCAGTTATTTCTGTACTTCTTGTAGAACAAACATTTTTTCAGGTAGCCAGGAATATCAGATGCCCTTGTTTTATCTGCCTGCTGCTACATTTCTGATGATAACACCTAGTTTAGGGGCTGGTAGTGGGTAAGCAGTGTCTCAGTGCAAGAAAATGTGTTATACAGAGCACCTGTATATCTGCATATTCTGTTGATCACATACTGCTTTCTGTCTCTTCGGGGGTTTTTTTGGTAGCTTGGGCTGTCATAAAATAGCTACCTTCAGATTTCTGTGCAGGAGGAGATCAGAATGCAGAGATAAAGACAGCAACAAAATGATTCACAGTTTAGTCATCCTGAAGACCACTCACATTTCTTTCACTCTCACAGTACCCACCATACTTCTGCCAGTACTCTGGACAAGTCAGTGGCAGACTGTGTGTTTGCCATCCTGAGTGCTCACTTTAGGTGACTAATATAAAGGCAAGGGAGGTGAAATGTGTCATCTAATTAAAACTATGCAGACCTAATTAGAATTTAAGGGGTTACTTAAGGGATATATTGGTCCAGGCTGCAGATGTCTTCTGTATAACCAATTCAAAATTCAGATGGAAGAAATAAAGAAGTGTGGTTCTTCAAGTGAGTTCCCTCTCCAGGTTATACCAGGCATTTTCCCTTTTTTTTTGTTTCTTCTGGAGTTGTCCTGGGCTAATGGTCTGAGGAAGAGATAAAGAGGCTACAGAGGAGTAAGCAAATGGATCTGGAGTGTATTTTGCTTCCATCTGTTTGATTTGTGTGGATGTATTGCATGCCTTGAAGCCAGGGCCCGTCCTTTTTAGTATTACATATATCAGCAGAGAACAGGTATGATGCTGTATAACTACTCATCTCAGCATAATACTGCAGTGACCTAAGCTGCACTTTCTGAAAGTTGCAAAATTTTTTAAAAATCTCAGTGCAAAAGGCCTAGGAGCCTGTGGACCAGAGCTTAGTTGTATTTTCCATATTACAGAATATATAACTGGGAGCAGCTATGTTGGGGAATTACAGATTGCTAGGAAGGGAATGTATTGAACACTAGTAAATTAGATCACTTTTAAACTTTTAATCAAAACTTTACTAAACTCACTGAGAAGCAATATACTTTATGCTAATGGTTAATTCTCAAATATTATCATTAATTATTGCTTTATATACAAAACTACAGAACTGTTATTCTTTAACATTTATGTCTTAAACTGTGACTATACGGTGCTGCAGAGCTTATTCTCTACACTTAGGACTGACTGCTACAGTCCTTGATGGTTTAAGCTGCAGAAGAAGAAGTAGAAGTAGAAAAGTTGGAAGTGATGCTGGCTTGCCATCTTCCATATCCAATTACCCTTTACATACTTGATTCTTTAATGCTACTTTGATCTCCAAAAATGGGATCTTCATCTGCCAATAGTACTGCTTCTCTTGTTATTTTTCCCTACACATGCTTTTTGTGTGTTAGCAGGATGCCTGTCTGTTTCCATCCCTTATGCTTATCTTGTCCTTTGTTGCAAGTTTTTGTTGCCTGAATGCCTCCTATGAGCAAATAACTATGTCTTGTTTGCCTGTTTGGTGGTCATGTTGCTCACATACTCAGTAAGATGCTTATATATACCATCAGTGTTGCAATATATTATATACTGCTGTTAGTTACAATATTTTAGTATGTTTATATCTGGGCAGAAGGAAAGCTAAGATTAATTATATCCTGATTAATGTATTTTTAATTCATAGGTGCCACTCACATGTGACTTCTTTTGACTATGGCAGATTTGTGAGAAGAAGAGAAAAAAAAACCCCAAAACTTTGATAAAGTTGAACACTGGTATATATTGCTTCCCGAGAATTCATTCTTCATCATTACACTTTGGACATCACCAAGAGTGTTGTAGGCAAAGTTTATACTGCATTAGTGGAGACAGGGACAATACAGCCTCTTAAGGTACTTGTCTGTCTAGTCTATTACAAGCCTAGGTGCTTGGAAGGGGAAAAGTTCATTTCTACTGTGGTTGAGAGCAATTGGATTGTATACCGTGTACCACCCTGTGCAGGCCATGGAGCACAGACACCACATGTAAAAACAGCTGTCCCTTTTGGGCACAGGGAAGGCCATCTAACTCTGCTTATTGTTTGTTATACCTTAGCCAGTAAGTAATTTGACACAGACCATGCAGAATGGGTGCTTTCAGGGTTAAAAGCAGAAGAGTTGTTTCCCACAGCATCTCCTTTTGTCCTTCAAATTTTTAGCTTTGGCTGCTCTGACCTTCTTTTTCTTTTTGTCTCCTGCACACTGACAAGGTATACATCTTAGGAAATTACACCTACCAGCAGCTCCCACGCAAGGAGGCTTGGCCGCTGGAATCAGCTTGCTCTTTGTCGGGTGGTGAGACACTTATGTCATTGAAAGGTTTCCCCCCTGTATCCATCTTTGTTTTTAATTCTTTTATTTTGGTGGCTGGATGACCATAGCAAATACCAGTCACCTGGCAGTTATTGCTGTGAGTTGAACAGGAGATTACAGGCATAAGCCAGGCAAAGATGATAGATGGAAGAGAGAAGAGAAGCAGAGGGGAGCCTGTGCACAGTGCGTATTAGAGAACTCGCTTTTCATTAGTACAGAACTCAGTCTAAAGGAGCAAAAGCAACAGTTTTTTTCAGCTTCTCCTTTCTGTGTCAGACAAGATTTCTTTGAGTGCAAAAGGAAAAATAAGTCTTTCTGCTTTCATGGGTAAAATTAAAATCGTTCCAAATTTATCTCAGCAGGCATTTTAGCTCCATCTATTCTCTGTGTCTTTCTACTTCAGCCTTTCAGGTGCTATTTAAATTTTAGAACTCAGAACTCTTAAAAAAAACCCTCCCAGCTGTTCCACATTAAGAATTTGTGGCAGATATTAGTTCCGCAGAGCTAATATTTGTCCTAGTGTGTAAGGCACTGGGCTTGCAGACCTTCCAGATCTAAATCTAGATCTGCAGAATAGATACAGGCAAAATTAGAGTAGGCAACACATCTGTGATCTGCTGGTGCATCTAAACTCTTGTTGCTGTGAGAGTCACTGAAGGCAAGGGATCACAGCAGTGTGTTATCCCAGGTAGGGCTCACACCTAGGCTGGGAACAGGCTGTTCCCCTTCACCTTAGACTTGCCAACACTGATTCCAAACATAAGGAGAAGAGGGTACACATATATTTTTGTGTCCATAAACATACATACATTCCATAGAACCTACATGCATCCATAGTATCAGTTGCTAGGAGTTAGGCCAGAGATGGATTTTGCTCAACATAAAATCAGGCTATTCATGGGTCTGTAAGAGGGGGCTTTTATGAATGATGAAAATCAGTTCTACAGGTCACTACCATTTTATAGTGGTATACTTAGTGAAACATAGGTAGTAGAAGTGTGAATTCTGTGAAAGAAACATCAGAAAATTAAACTGATGGGCTGTTTTTCTTCATTGGTGATTCAATAATTATCTAAGGTCAAGCAGTGGGCAACTCTGATTTTTTTCAAACCTGGCCAGTCTTTTAGTTTCTCTAATCTTTCTGAGCCTGAACAAACCTTTGATAAAAAGTCACATTGCCAAAAGTGATACAAGTTCAAGCAGGTTCTATTTCTCTGCCTGACAAGCTTTGAGCAGCTGCCATTGAGTCCAGCTTCTACTGAGAGTAAGAGATAGATGCAGTTCCAACCTTCCCGGAGAAAAAAAAGCTCTGAAGCCACAGAAGATCAGTTTTCTCTTGTGAGATGAGAGTCTGTCTGTCAGGACACGGCTGAAGGGCAGACTAGAGCCTGCTTAGCCCACTTTGATAAAGCACCCCAGAGGCAGGGACTAAAGTGTTGGTGAGACAGAAGGGGAGATGGTTGATACTTGAAACAGAACCTCATTATGATGATTGAAATAAACTAAACTTGGGCATTCTTTATTTAACACAAATCCCATTCATATTGCTGATCTGGTAGACGTCTGAGGAGTGGGAAGGATTTTTTTTCCTAATTTTTGAGGCAGCTTTAGGAGAGAGGATGCTTGCTGGTGTCTTGTGCAGCTGGTCAGGAGTATCTCTGCAGCACATTCTATGAAGGGGAATTCCCATGGATGACAGAGTGAAGAACTCCCCTGCTCAGGGCTGAAGGCATGGACTAGACACTCCTGTGTCAAGGCACTACTGCCAGTGCCTTCCATTCTCTTAGGTTCGCACACTAGCAGACTTTGGCCAAAAAAAAGGTACTGTTTGCTCATAAAGCTGTTCTGACATATGTTGGCTCATGCCTTTCCAGCAAGTCTGTAATCTCTCCAAGGAAGAGACTCTCAGCTTGTGTTAGTTTGCATGGCGCTGAGTACAGTGGATCATCCTTTATACGTTATCCAGCAAACAGGGGCAATTTTAACGTGTTATTGTCAGTTTGCATTAGCAAATCCTGACACTGCCTCTTTCCCAATTACAGCTGATTAATGCTTATCAGAGAGAGATATATTGCTGTATTTGTGTGCTCATGCTTGTTCTTGCTTGTTTCCACCACATAGGACTCTAGGTGTGTCAGAAAGTTTGAACTTTACAAGATATTTTGGCCCTTAAATTGGAAGTTTGATAGAACTGAATTTCTGTCTCAGTGGTTACCATCACTTTTGGCTAACTTACTGCTAGCCCAGGCTAACTGGTTGTAATCAACTTGCATTTTTCCTCTCACAAATGAACACCAAGGGTCAGATTTCCATTCACTGATGTCAATCTGCTGGCTCTGTTGAGTTTATTCACCCTGACATAAAGGATAACAAAACTAGGCTCTAAAGCTTCTATATTAGTTGCTTTTAGCAATCTGTGGTCCCCTGGAACTAAGCAGAAAAGAGAAAACCTGCCCTGTGTTACTGGTAACATGTAAGGCATATGCCTCAACTTTTGTGGGTAACTGGACTTACTGGTTTTTAAAGAAAAGCACAGAAGCCCTGAGAAAAGGCTGCCTTTTTTTTTTTCTTTTTCTTTTTTTCCCCAAGTATAGAATAAAACTGAGAACTACAGATACTGCAGCAACTTGGCTATACACAAAAGAAGTACTGCACACAAGGAAAAGTACTGCATAACAGCAGCTGTGTGCATAGTTTTCAGCCCTGTCCTGGAGCAACCCTCCCTTTTTGCTCTGGATGAGCAAACACTGATAATTCTTTGGTGCTGCTGGGTCCTGCCTCTTGAGGCTGCCTGCAGAGAGACAGTGATGACAAGGACAGTGGGGCACCAGGGACTAGTCTCACAGCAGTTAATTCTGCCAGCAGTGCTGAGGAACTTACCAGATTTTTGGTCACTGCTGTTGTCAGCAGAATCTGAAGTAGCTTGCTACAGACAAAGGCACCTAAGCCAGTCCTAAGCTCTGTTACAGCATGCAATTCCCTCTGGTATTTTATTTTATTTTATTTTATTTTATTTTATTTTATTTTATTTTGTTCTTTATTTTAACATTGTAACTATGACATGCTTTCACCCTCCTTCCTGTTTTTTTGGAAAAGTACATTAAAAAAAATAATGGAACAGTTTTGAACCTTGAGAGAAGCAGTTCAGTCTGAGAAAAGCTTCTGGGTGACAGGCTGTTCTAGTTGACCTTATTCTCTTAATCTTGTTATATAGCAAAGCACTGACTAACACCGTACCTTGTTAGCTTCTACTGGGTGGAGGCAAAGGTAGCCTTTCTCTGGCAGGCACCCTGTATTGATAAATGCTAATTGAGTTTCCCCATTGGATCCAGTTTAAAAGATCTGTGATTTTACAACAGCACTGATTTTTCAGTTCTGAGTGCAGCAAAGTAATTAACAGCTAAGACTTAATAGAAAACATAGAGAAGCTTGTACTTGCTTCTTAAAGTAAGGTGGAGTCCAAACTCTTCCTGGGCTTGAAGGTGACTGGGTCTCTTTCTGGGATTCTAAAACTCAGAAACGATTGCTTTATTATTCTCATTTTGGTAGATTATAGTGGCCCCCTGCTCTTTTAGTGAAAGAAACAGCTATGTAGGAAGTAAGACTTTCCTCATATCTGTAGGGAGCAACATATCATGGAAGCCATTATCCTTTAAGGGATCCATATTGGTTCTGAAGACACAAGAGCATTTAGAAAGACTCTATGTTTACCCAGATTAAATAAACTAATATGACTACAACAAAGCCACACTCTTTTGAAGTAAATCTTGTGGGAATAATGTTGAAATGTCACTTCTGACTATAAACTTCCCCTTGCCACCCAAGAGGAAAACTGCAATTGAAATCTGCCCTCTTCCTGCAGTGGTGCTGCTAAATAAATGAGTCACCTGTGAACTACAGGGCAGTAAATACATCCACTGACATCTCATAAAGCAAGAGAGAGTGAAGTTCCAGTACTTTACGGTGTCACCAGAATCCTATGATGCATTTATAGCTAGCTTCACAGGTTTTCCCTTTTTTCATTATTGATTTTTATGGTGTACTCCTAGAGTTTGGTTTTCTTGACCCTTCTCATTTTTGCCTAAGGCAGTTTACCCACTGGTTTCCAGCAAAGGAAGGTTGGTAGGCAGAATGTAAAGCAAATCCCCATCAGAGGGGCAGTACCCAGACACTCTCTTTCTCCTGCTCATAGACTGTCCAGGCATTTTCTGTCTCTGGCCAGGGCAGTCTGAAATGATGCTCACCTTTGTATGTCCTACCAGCACCTAAGCTGGTACCTCTGTATGTGGGGAAGGATTTGTGGCAGATTGAATGAGGAAAAGGATCAGTCATTTGTTTTGGAGCTTGGTAATTTATTGTCCATTGAAGGCTCAGCCTCCCACAGTGACCCAAGAGGTAGCATGAATAGGGGACTGAGTATGGAGAAGAGGATGTGACCTGTTGGACTGTTAAAAGGGAGTTAAAAGCTGAGGGATGCTCCCAAAGTTTAGTCAAAGAAACAACCTTTTCTGTTTTCTTCTCTTTGAGTAACAGACCAAATAGTTGCAGGACAGGGTCAAGGAGTGTATCCATGCAGTTTCCCTGCTCTTATCTCTAGAATTGCACTTTCTAAAACATATATATTTTTCACACAAAGTAATGAATTTTCCACCACTGCCTCCTAGAAAAGCAGCATTGAGTCCTCAGTGTTTAAACCTGTAGCACCTTTGACAGATCCAGTAATGTGTGATACGTTCTGTCCTTTTTCTAATGCTGTAGCCAGAGAAAACAGAAAATGAAATGATGGGAGGCAGATCTTTGTTGCATTGCTTATAATTATCTGGGTTTGAAACGCATTCAGATTTCCTTTATTTTACAAATCAGCTACTCAGTGATGTGTATTTAATACATGTCCTTCCCCCCTTCCCCTAAATCAGACTCCCTACAGCTTAACTACCCAATAAATTTTTCAGAGTGCCTTGTCTGTGGACTGTGTGAAAATTAGGACTGCTGTGACAAGGGATTTAAGGCTGCTGACTCATGGGTCAGCAGCCCTTCAAGGGTGTTGTGACAGGCTATATTCCCCCCTTCCCCTATGTAGTTAGGAGCAGGGAGCTTATTCCCCTCAAATACAGTATCCTACTGGGATCCCACCACATATATGGCAGCAACTTCAGTTTCCTCAACAAAACAAAACTCAGGGCCAGGAAAAGTTGTTTTGCACAGATAAAACTGTTCTGTGCCCCCTGTATGGCACTGCAAACTTGCTGTCCAGAAGGCACCTGCACTACAGGTTACTCAGTCTTGTCTCCATCTGTGTGTGGCAATGTCAGGAAAGCTGACATTCACACTTTAAGGCCAGCAAATGGCCACCAAGTCACTCAATTAGTTTACACTAACAGCATGTACTGCTTGGGATGGAGAATCTAAGCTTCCATGTCTATCAGTCACTCACTGGCTCAACATGACTGAGCCTCTGTTTCCTTATATACAGAATAGCAAAATAATACCTGAAGCTTTAAAGGCTTCATTAACAAAAGATTTTAAAGCACTCTGAGATTCTTAGGTGGCAGATGTTAGATAAGGTGAAGACAATATTCTTGCTTTTCACAATCACTGAGTAAACTCAGCAAAACACTAAAGCATTTCTGGCTGCTTTAGCCCCTGATTTAGATCACTTGTACTATAAGATACTAGAAAATAAATTACAAGCATATCAGGCTCAACTAAAAGTATTAGGTGTGCAACTCAGGCTGATCATTGTAAGTTACTGACACGTTGTACAAATTGAGTTCAATGAGTGTAAACACTGCACCTCAGCGTTAGGGAAATACTCGAGTCAAACAGCAGCTTTCAGAGGCGCATGCGTGCACACCTACAAACATGGTTCTAGAGGGGAAAACAAGAAAACTTACAGTCATAAACAATTTATTCGTTTGTATGAATAAATGAAAGGGAAGGAGGCAGTGCAGTGCAAGGTGAGCCTTGGGGCTGGCTGGCTCCTTTTCTAAAGCTCTTCATTGACTCCCCGAGTGATCCTCTGTAAGTCACTTCTTCACTGCTGGTGCTTGCCTTCCCCAGTGTGGCTGGGGATTTTTGTAGATTGATAGGCAGTAAATTACTAGATAATGCTACTCCATTTGTTTATTCATTTATAGGCTGCAAACTCCGGTTGCAGTCCTCACTCTCCTAGGATTAAGTGCAGATACACCTGTTTGGACTACGCCTATTGTTGCAGGAGCATTAAAAAAAAAATCTGTAAGAGCCACAGGGAGTTTTAAAGAGCGCGGTAATTCCTGGTTCTTCCTTTTCTCCTGAGCAGCTGCGGCCTTAGGACGAGCCCTGGGACAGGGCGGCGCGGGGGGACGGCGTTATTTCAGCGCATCCATCCCCGTGCCGCGGCCGAGGGCTTCCCGCGCCGGCTGCCCCCAAGGCGCAGCGGGACGGCGGCACGGGAGAAGGTCCCGTCCCCGCACAGCCAGGGTGGGCGCGTTTCGCCAGGGGCCGCTCGGGGCAGGCAGCGGCCGTGGGCGCGGCCGGGCGGCGGCGGCTGCGGGGCTCCG
>VWYI01015981.1:0-18261 GCA_013399455.1 Anthoscopus minutus | reverse complement strand
CTCGGTCGCCTGGATTCGGTGGAAGAAGGATAATAATCTAGATCGCTGTGTGTGTGTGTATGTGTGTGTGCGCGTGTGCGTGTCCTAGCAGTTCTGCATTGCAACACTTGCTAGTGGAAAAGCAAGAGAAACCCCCCGGAATTGGGATAAAAAAAAATATATATCAAAAATTTACCTGAGGTCCCTGGCTTATTTCTTCTTTTTCGTTTTTAATTGTCCTTCTCAGCAAAGTGAGAGACAGGGATCGCAGGCAGGGAAAAGTCCTCAAGGACCCCGTGATCCTGGAGGAACCTGAACAGGACCCTCGTGCGGACATGTGCGGCTTCCCTGCGCACTCCTGGAGGCTCGGTACGGCCGCGGGGTTCCTGCCACAGTAGATCCAGCCCTGGGAAACGGCGCGTCTTATTCGTCTCTCTGTGGTTACTAACCTTCCCCCATCCCTCCCCTTCCCTGCTAGCACTCGCTCTCTCGCACACACGCTGTCTCCTTTCTTCTTGAGCACACACGCACACCCCTAGAGCCTCGGAAGCGACTCTCCTTTCTGCTAGCATGGGTCCCCTGGCATCATGAACGTTATTCTGTCTCCCTGGCTGGAATTCAGACTGCCCGTCTGTAGGTGTCTTGTGCCTTGACCATGCACCTGAGAATAGACCCCAGCATTTGCCCGGGACGCCGCCCCGCCTGGACCCTGTGGATGTGCTCCCTCTTTTGGGGATGTATCGTCAGCTCTGTGTGGAGTTCCTCTAACGTGGCTTCTTCTGCCTCCTCTTCCTCGTCTGTTTCTCAGGCTCAGTATGAGCATCACTTCCACGGCAGCAAGCACCACTCTGTGCCTATCTCTATCTACCGCTCCCCTGTCTCCCTCCGAGGAGGACACGGTGGGTTCCCATTCTTGTTTCTTTCTAACCTTTTTGCAGAGCAGTTGGAGCAGCAGAGGGGGAGCAGGGACGATGGCTGCGTCTCCGGGGGAGGGGGGAGTCCTCCCTGCCCCTCAGATTTCTGCCGTGGGCTCCCCTCCCAATTAACCTTCCAGTCCTCTCCTGCCCCCTTCCCGAGCAGAGTCTAGGGCTGAGGACGCCCCGCCTCGAGGGCCAACTTCCCTGGCCGGTGTGGTCCAGCGGGACGGAGGGTGGGAGCCGGGGCGGGCTCGGGTCGCTCCGTGTCGGACGGCAGCGCCGAGCAGCTCGGGATGGCGGAAGGGCATCTGTTCCTGTCCCGCTGGGATCCTGCGACGGGGAACCACTAACTCGCTGGCTTGTAGTGGCTGACATGGTCATTGCAGCAGCGCATCTTCCCCGCCGGCCACCCCCGTTTCCCGGTCGCCCAGCTGCAGGAGGGCCAACCAGGAACTCGGGGAATTGCCGCCGCCGCTCCTCCCCTGTCTGTGCGCTCGCAGCGTTCCTGGTTGAGGACAGAAAAGCGTACGAAGGAAAAGGCAAGGTCTCATTCTTGCTCCTGGCTTCCTGCTTGGTACCTCGTAGTGTCTTCCTGGGAAATCCTGGGTCAGGAAATAAGAGAAAGTTTTCACTCTGGCAGGAAGGGAGAAGGGGAAGAGGGTGTCTGAGAGGTGCCAAGAGAGAGTGAGAGGGCCAGCATCGTGTCCCTGAAATGCTGAGCAATGCTCAGCAGCTGGATCTACACAACCTCTTACCCACTTTTCTTGTTTCCCTATCCTGGCAGGAGTTGGCCTAGGCCTGTCTGACATCGGGTTTCTCCCTTATCTCCACCCTCTCCTGTCTTCTGTCCTTGCCCCTAGCTTCTGCTTTCAGTCATATCAGCTGGCAGAGGCAGGCAGGCCAAGGCCTGGCCCTTTCCCTCCACAGCTGCAGGTCAGGGTCAAGTGTGGCCTTCCATCACAGAAGTATTCACCTAGAGATTCACATTTGTGCAGGGCCAGAATAAGAAGAACCAGTATCAGGCATGAGGTATAGGAACACTGAAAAAGAGGGAATGGAAGGAAGGAAGGAAGGAAGTGCCCTGGCACAGTTGGTTGAAATGCCGCATGACATGGCTGCAGCAGGGATTATGAGGATGTGCTGGCAGGGCTCTGTCAGGGTTACATGGATACTGAAAGGTGGAGCATCCTGGATAAGTGCTCAGACAACCAGCAGAGCAGTCTGAAGGGTTCAAATGGCACAGCAGTGAATGGGCCGCCAATGAAATCTCCAGGTACATTGGCAGAGTTATAGAAGAAGCTCGGTATTGCAGGTTTGAGCCGAGGCATGTTGGGGAGGGAAAGGGCTCAGGAACACAGCCAGGAGGCAGATGCTGCAGGTCACAGCTGAGCACCAGCGGAGCAGGGCTGTGCTGGCAGGAGGTGCTCTGGCAGAGCTGCTGGAGGGCATTGCAAGAGGGTGGCAGGGAGCTCTGCAAGGTAGGTCGTTGCTGCTCTGGCAGTGCGGGAGGGGGAGCCCAGGGCACTGCAGAATAGCACCGTGCTGCAGAGGCGAGGACTAAGGACTGAAGTGGCAGTGGGTGCAGTAGGTTGAGGGGGAGGTGTTCAACCATTTCTGCAGACACAAGTGGCACTATCCTTTCAACCTATCAAACTCCCACTTCTGCTCCAAAGTTCACATCCATCCTAAAATGCAAGAGGAACATTTGGGTCCCACATGGGAAGGGAACCAATGCCATGCCAGACATTGAGACCATCTGTTAAGTACCACCCATGTGAAACTCAGTTATGGGTTATTAATCACTAGCAGCAGGAGCCCTGTTATTTGCAGCAATGCTTGAGGACCATGTGAGAGAGTCCCTGTTGTGCTAAAGCGAGAAATATGAGGGATCAGACAGTCACTGCCCCAAAGGGTTTTCAACACCCCAGGTTCTGTAGCTTAGTTCTGCTGTGATGAAAGGGGTTAGCAGAATGTGGCTTGTAGGTCACTTGTTAGGAAAGGAGAGAAGGTTGTCACAAAATGTGATAGTGTTTGGCTCCGCTGTTAAAGTCAGGCAGTAGTCTGTTTGAGAGTCTACAGTGTGTTTTCTGGTCAAGAAATGATAGCTCTTTTCTCCTTGATGACTTTTCTATCTGCCCTGAAAGTCAAGCAAAACCTCATGTAAGAGCCAGGAGCAAAGGCAGTTATCAACTTCAGTGAGAAACAGGCATTATTTTTTGGTATCCCCGCTGCAGAAAGGAATCGGGGGAAATAGAGAGCTTAGGGAGCTCAGGCAAGTACATAAGTCAGTATGAGTTGTTTGGGTTTTTTTGTGGTTTTGTTTGGGTTTTTTCTTATCATGCCATGTAGCAAAGCGGTCATAGAAGCCCCCTTTGGCCATGAATAAGAGGATGCCTGGGGTGAATAGAGAGAGGGAGATTGAGAGAGAGGAAGAAGAGACCACAAAGACAGCTGGTCTTGGAAACATGCACGGTTTATTTTTGTGTGTTCTTTCACTGTTGCACAACAGAGGCCTTTGGAACTTAGATCTGTAACAGCATTGAGGAGTCAAAGGAGGCTGTGCACTCCCTGTATTTCCTGGGATTTTGATTCGTTCTTTTTCCTAGAGGGAAATAAGAAATTCATTCTGATTGCTGCCCTGCTTGGTGGCTACATTGATACTGGTTTTGGAGGGAATCAGATCAGGATGCTGGCTATTCTGCTGTGTTGTCTTCCAGCCCCAAAGTGCTTACCACTGGGACTCAGTCTTGTATTTAAACATATTTTTGTTTTTTTCTCCTACATCTCAGTGGATTTAAATCTGTTTGAAGAAGCAAATTAATATCTAGCACTGAGGAAAAATAAATGTCTCATGAGCACTGTACATTTGTTTGGAGTCTGTGTCTAG
Source organism: Anthoscopus minutus (assembly GCA_013399455.1). Lineage (NCBI taxonomy): Eukaryota > Metazoa > Chordata > Aves > Passeriformes > Paridae > Anthoscopus > Anthoscopus minutus. The sequence continues at coordinate 14,478 of VWYI01015981.1, read as the reverse complement.
TGCTCCTTTAAAATTAGTGGAAAATGTGGCTTCTTGTGGCTTACCTTGAGCAGGACTGTACCCAGATCTGGCAGTCACTACTGTGCTGGTGTTATGAGAGTTAATTCTGAAATCACCCAGCTGGTTCTTTACAGTAGTTGGGCTGCAACCTGCAAATGCAAAACTTGGCACAGCACATCTTCTCAAGGAGAAAGTCTTTCTAGCAGGTTTACATCCTTGTCAGCAGGGGAATGAGCCTGGCCAGGCAGAGGACTTCAGCAAGTTAGAACGAATCTTTTCTCCATGTGAGGACCTTCTTAGACTAGCAGAATCTTTATCCCTGAATAATAGGAAGGGAAATCCTTAATTCCTTTTTGTTTCACTAGGGACTTGTGAAACAGAGGGAGGGACAAAGTTAGGGTTGTGTTTATTGAAAGTTCACATGTGCTGAATCCTCCTGTCTCCCCTGGGCTATTTAGCGCTATGCTGGGTCAGCTGCTTTTACAGGAGCCTGTAGCAGTGACTTTACAGCCTCTCTTTCCACATCCTCATTGCCTCAGCTGATGAATAATGTGTGCCTCTGGTTGACAGATAAAATGAAGGGATCTGTGCATGTTTAGTCTTAGTGATGAATTAATTAATTTCCTTTCTCTTTTTCTCCTTCAGCTGTTTGTTCTCTGGCTGTCCTTAATGGCTGTGGAGCAGGGGTGCACAAAGGCGATGTGTGATGCCTTGTGCAGATTGTCCCTGCCTGCAGGGACTGCTTTGCAGCTCTGGGAGAATGGGTGGGAGCAGGATACTTTCTCTTCTTTTTGCTTTGTCAGTCTTAGGCTAGCCCAGGCTGTTGCACTAGTCATAGGAAAAAGTGTAGGTCTATTGTGAGGACTGGTAGTGAGCAATCATCAGATCTTGTAGGTATAACTCTTAAGCCTGAATAAATTTTGAAAAGTTCTGTTTTTATCTGAAGCATTTCCTTCTCTTATACATTTTTTTAAAATCAGAAAATGAGAGTGAATGCTTGGACAAATCAAGAGAATGTTTCTATAAAACAGGCAGGTATTCTGCAAACCAATGTCAAAGATTGCCACACAGAGTACCCTTTTTAAAATACATATGTCATTGCTACTCCTCCAGTTTGACCTGTTCCTCATCTCAAGATTTTATTTTCTTGCAGTCCTGCCTTTTCTTTAGGATAGGAAACAAATTCCTCATTTCCCAGTACAAAGCAGTACCTATCCTGTTCCTCCTTCACCAGGAGATTACTTTGAGCAAAGATTGGTAGCTTTACCAAAATGGAAAAAATCACTCCGTACAGAGAAGTCAGCCATCCAGCAAAATGGACTTCATTCGGAGCTGAAATTAAAGTTGCAATTAAGTTCTGCAAAGGTGAAAAGCTAGGAGTCTGTCTACCTCTGGGGCTTGCCTCTATTCTACTACTAACAATGAAGCCTAATTTTTTGGCAAAGACTATTGCTGCTGTATGCCTGAATGTTTACATTCCCTTCCTTGGAGATAGTTACAATGATTAATTATTTTTAAAGGAAATCTTCTTAAATTATCTCAAGCTGGCTATCCAGAAATCAAAGCATCCCAATTCACTCACTTAGAGTTTTAAGTGATCATAGCTGGGCTTCTCCTTCCCTGTGCTGACTCTGTAGTTCTTCTGAAAAAGCCGAGTTTTCAGTAGTTGAACACAGAAAAAATCTGATATGTATAAAGGCTGTTTCCTCAAAATGAGGTTGCTATTTTACTTATCCTTTGCATGATTTTCTATGAAATAATTTTTGATCAGGTGCTTTGACTTCTCATTCTGTGCACTTTAGTAACTGTTCCCAACTTGGAATAGTTTGCATTTATCTTCAAAACTGATGTTAAAGTCTGTTCACCTGGTACTTAGGAGATCCCAATGATCTTATGAGGTCTGGAACATGAGAAACTTACTGTTGAACAATGCCAGTCTTACTTAATAAAAGTCTCTGTGCTATTTGAAATGTTGCTCAGACCTGTAATGTTGAAGGTACAGTCTCTTAAGACATGTGAAAAAGCCTCCTCCAAAACTTACTTTGTGCTTACTCAGTATCTCATAGCACATTTTGCAAAAGGGTTCTAGTTCTAGTCAGAATTGTATTAGGGATTTCTTCCTCCTTGTATTTCCTTTGCAGTTTAGACTGGAGAGAGGTTTCTTTTCTTTATTGTTTTTGCTTTTGGGTAATGCAAGCCAGGCTTTTCAAGCAACTGCTACATTCTGCTGCAGAGATGACTACATTTCAAAGACAGATAAAGGATCCTGCTGTATGCTTTGTATAGGCATTTATGTTGTAAAGAATACATGGCTATGTGACATCAGCTATGTAGTCAGAATACTGCAGAATGAGAATGTTAACCTTTTATAATTTTTCTACATTTAAAAATATAATTTTTTGTCTTAATTTTGGTTAGTTTTTCTTGTTGTTTTCTTTTTATTTCTCTTCTTTTTGCCATGGCATGAAAATATATGCTTGAACAGTGCTGTTTGGAAGCTCCAAATTCCTTCTCACTAGAAGGAGGAAAATGCACATAGGTCAGTATAATGTGGTAATACTGACAAGAACAGAATAGTCTCCAGCTGGTGGTGGGGAAGTTCCATGGTTTGCCATACAGAAGGTAACCGAATAAAGAGCTGGAGCTTCTAAGTGCAAGGAGTGTAGGTTTTGTCTGAGAAGTACAAAGGATGATCATTCTTCTGTTTTTTCCTTTTCCATGTGCTGCTCCCAACAGACCAGCTCTCTGTGTGATTGCCCAGGACGACAGTCTTGTGCTGATTGTCTGCTTTGTTTGGTTGGTTTTTTTGTGGTCTTTTTGTTTGTTGGTTTGGTTTGGTTTGGTTTTTTTGCACTGGCTGTCGTGGTGGTCTTTGATAACTATGAAAGGTCATTTATACTAGCAAAAGAGAAAAAAAAAGGTGATTTTCACATCTTCTTGTAACCTTTGTATGCAAGACGACATGCAGTTGACCAATGGCTCTGATTTTTTGTATGACCTTGACAAGACATTACTTTCTGACTTTTCCTCATCTATGAAATGAAGAGAAAACCATTTTTTTTCACCTGAGTGAGGCAAGCAGTTCTGGTGCATCTGTGTGCTTTGAGATCCCTGGCAGGGAGCCATAGAAATGAATGAAACCCTAGTATTCCTCTTGGGCTTTAGATGTCAGAGAATCTTAAAAGAGCAGCCTGCTTGTATCTTCTTGAAGGACAAGCAAGACACCTTCAAATTCTGACCGTAGAGCCTAGTAGTGTTTTTCCTTATGGCTTTAAAGCTTGGACAAATGCTAGTGCCAAATCCCAGCACTGGTGTTTCTGAAGGAGCAGGAGAGCATTTTGGCACAGTGCTGGCTGTGCCAGTCTCCAGGGAGCCACTGGAACCAGGGACCTATGATTCACCATGTCTCTGTCACTGAGCATATTACTTCTCTTGCATTCTGTGTGTGTGTGTTGTTTTTGCACATTAAAACAACTACTTATATCCCTGAGTGACTTTTCCCCAAACTATGAATTTAAAGTACTTCCGAAACTGTCTTTTAGAATTTGAATATAATTATATGCTTTGGGTGTAAATTGTGGTTTTTGCTACATAAGAAACTAATGGAAATGATCTGCCCGTTCCTGTAGTTTACAGATTATACGCTTTATATCTGGGGATGTATATTTAGGCTGCTTTTCTGTATGGTGTATTAAGATGAAAATGAAGTTAGTGTGAGCTATAGTGGTTGCCAAGCATGAATAGTGGGGCTGATAAAGGACATTAATAAATTGATCCAGTTCTAAGGTTTATTTATCTTCTCTTAGTTTTGCATCTTTCATCCTTTTTGCATTCTTGATGATGGAGGGCAGAAGAGTAGTAAGTATTTTACAATATACAGAGGTCTTGTGTCTGCAGAAGATCAAGGGACAGGGTGAATGAATCAGAAAGATGTAAAAATATTGCTAAAAAAAGATCCTTTACTTATTCTGTGAATACTATGTGGTAAAGAATGAGGGAAGACTTTGTTTTCCAGAGGGCTCAGGAGGAGAGTACCATCAGTTGAGTCAGCAGTCCAGGCTCCATTTAATAACTTCAGAGGGAATCAGTTTCTATGCTATCCTTGGAACTTGATTTTGAACTAAGAATAAATTCAGCATATTCATCAGGTCAAATTATTGGAAGATTATGAATCTAAATTAAGAAGATAAAATTATTGGAAGGGGTGAGGAGGTGAAGTTTGGGTTTTTTCAGGAAGTTCAATCTTTAACGTCATGCTGAGTTACATGAACCGATTTTTCCGGACATGTTTGGTGAACCTTTTGCTTCCTTGCTCATCTGCTGCACTGCCTAGTGAAGGTTTTTGTGGCTTCCTGTCATGGCTGGATCCTTACAGCATGCAGTTACAGCAGCCTGCTGCTTCTGCTCCAGCTGGTTTGCTTAATGGCCCCAGCCAGTGGAGACTTTACAGGGGAAACGTCTGGAAATATTTCTGTCTATCTGGTTCTGCATATTTGCTGTCTCAGCTACCAATGTTTCATTGCACAAAAATCCTCCTTTTCTGATGAAGACTTCAACCATGAGCATGAGGACAAAGCAGCAGAGTATGGAAATTCCCCAAGTCGCGTTGGGGAAGTCAACTACAGGGTGGTTAAGAGAGAGAACATGTAATAGATGCAATAGATCTGAAATTGTTGAAGGAATCCAAGTGTTTCCAAAGAAGATAATTAAAAAAAAATAGAAAAAAGGAAAAGAGAAAAAAAGAAAGACCTGATTAATTTTATTTGGTTGTTACATTGGCTGGACTAGACATAGAAAATGGATTCTGCCATGGTCTCTACTTGGCTTCTACTCTGGAAAGATTCTCACTGTCTAATTTAACACTTGGGAATTCCCGAGTTTATTGTATTAAAGCCTTCATCTTTTGTAACTTTCTGAGTTATGGTGATCATCTAGGACAGTTTCGCTTCAAAGATTCTTGGAGCTTGCAAAGAGTTATAGAGGTATATTCTCTTACTAGCACTGTGCATCTTTTAGTATCAGGTGAAATGAAAGTGAAACAGTAGGTTGAAACCTGGCATTTTTCTCTTTCCTTTATTTGTACTTGATTTACTTGTCTCATGGTAGCTCATCTCAGCTTTTCTCATATTCTGATTATGCTACTGATAATTATGATGTTCTGTGCTTTCACAGAAGAGTTTGTCATTCCCTGACGTTCACTGAGTGTAGCAATGCTGGTGGCTTGGACCAGAGTGAGCCTCGGTTTATGTAGCCCACATCTAGTCATGTGCTTGTGTAACGTCTCTGTAGGATGACCTCTGCTCCCCAATGTCGTCTTTTCTTTGTAGTTTGGTAATGAATGCCAAAGCTATTCTAAGTTTCCCTGATCTTGTTTCCCGTGTCTACAGTCCAGCATATTTCTGTCAGTGTAAGTTTGGAAGATACTGATGGCTTTGAATGCCTTTTCACTTTTTATTATCTCACCATGGAGCCTTGTCTCCTTCCTATCCCCTCATGCATTCAGAGGCACTTCATTAGAGGCAAGGAAAAGACAAAGAAATTAATTTTCCTTGAGAAATGTATTCAGCACCTTATAGAGGCTTGAAGAAGAGAAACAAAGCAGAGAATTCTACTAACTTCTTTTCAAACTTTTTTTTTTAAAATTTTCTTTTATGGAGAATATGGAGACAAAAGGCATCTGTGACCTACAAACATCCATTTACCTGGTAACTTATTTTTCTGATACTAGGCACTATGAACTGTGCCAGGATTGCAGTAGGCTGGAAAAGAATAAGGTGACATGGATACCTGTGATTCAGAATTGATGTGCATATGCTTATATATAAGAATATAAAAAGAATATATCTTGTAACCAAATATCAAGGTGGCAAATTCTGCTCAGATGGCAGAGTGGCAAATTCTGGCAATGGTGTGTATCAAGCTTCTTTCAGTTCAGGTAATTGTTATTCCAGACAGGTTAATTTCTACTTAACAAACCATATACTTGGCTACTTTTCCTGGCCCAGTCATTAGGAAATATACACTGGAAAAATGAGCAGCCTCCCCTACTGATCTAATTAATACTTGATAACTGTTTGAAAAATGGTCAAAACCTGAGCCTTTTGTGTGCTCCTTGGTGAGAAATTTTGCCATTGATGTTGTTGAAGCTATATTCCAGTTGTTAATGAGCAGTGCTGAAGAGGTTTTTCTTAGCAGCAGCATGGAGCAGAACTGAAGACGAGAACCCCCATTTTCCCTAGCTCTGCTCCTGGCTTACCTTGATATACTGGATGGTGAATCACATTGCCAGGTGATTCAGTTTCTCTATGTTGTAGTGCAAAAATATGATGATTTTAAAAAATCTTGTTAGATCCTGACATTAACACACATGAAAGGAAAAGAACTTTACTTTGTTAATTTTACTTTGTTTTTGTTATTTTTCTTTTCCAACATTCTGGGAAGTTACCTTCAAACTTCAGCCAGGATATTTGGTCCTTGGAATTTAAGGAACATCACAGTGATATAGCTCCTGGTGCTGTTTTTGGAAGAAGTCCTAAGAAGGATGAGTGCCTTTTTAGGAAGCCAGTTCTGCAAAGGAATACTGATTCTCATCCTGTGAATACATTATCAGAAACATGGGAAATGCCTGGGCAGTTTGGTTCGATGCAGTTTGTTTCAGTATTTTGTTTCGGTTCTTTCTCTGTGAGAGCAGTTTCTACTGCTGGTGATGGTTTCATTTACTGCTTCAAGGATCATTGTGGACATGGATTTCTCTTTGCTGGTTTTAGAAATCTCAGGGGATTTTTTACACCAGTGACTCAAAAGCTGACTGTATATCCCACTCTCTACTTTCATTGTTCATTTTGGCTGTCTTCTGCTTCTGTAGCAAGTTAGATTTTGTCTGCAACTGTTCAATCAATTCATTTTACCAAAAATTGTGAACACAATTGTTGAGGTGATTTCAGCAATCAAGGGAAAGAAGAAGGGAGGGAGAAAAGAGAAGGAAGATGGAAATTAAGCTGAAGTGTAAATTCATTCCCGTTCTTTCTTTCTCTGATCAGAAGTGAAGGAGGGAAGCATTAGAAGAGCCATTAAAGACCCAAGTAATTCTTAAGAAAAGAGACAGGCAATGTGAAGCTAGAGGAAAAAATACATTAAATAAACAGGACAGGAAGGAGCTGTATCAGAGCTCAGCAAAGGGGCTGCCCTGTTGTCTCCTCTTCATCTGAGCTGAGGAGTTTCAAGTACTCTGAAGAAGGCTGTGGGATATGCATCTTGTCCACTAGAGCTCCAAGCTACTGATGTTCAAGGTACTGTGGCCTTTTAGCCACACACTTTTTTTACTTTGAATCTAGAGTTCAGAATATTCTATATGTTTTGTAAGTCCAATTACTGTGATGATTGAATCACCCATTTAGCTTTCTTTTTTTACTTTTTTTTTGCCATGTGTTTTTGAAAGTCTTATTGTCAATATCTAGAAGAAGACAAGAATTTTAACTTATTATCTATCAGGCTAAGGATTTAAGGCACTTTTTTTTTATGGAGGGAGAAAGGGTGGATTCTGCTGCTGCTTAGCAAGAGGAGAGCTGTGCAGTGCTTTATTTTTGTTGCTAAGAAGGTCACTAGGACAGGCCCAGGTAAAGGCAGGGCTGTATGGCAGTCAGCAGTGGTGCCTCGGGGTGTGTGCTTGCCCTGTCTCTGCTCCTCTGTTGCACATCAAGAGACAAAGAGGAGCAGTTTGTTCAAATTCAGTGTGTGAATAGCAGGCATTTTTGCCAGGGCACCCTTCCACGTGTACATAGGGATATGTGCAGTATTTCTCCTTGGGGAAACTTGCTTCTCATCAGAAGCAGTGCCTGGTTTTTAGATTTCTGCTGAGGTTTAGGATGATGCTTAATTCATGTCCCTAAGGAAGCTGAGTTCAGATTCAGGAAAGGCCTAGGGGCTGTGTGTGGAGAGTATTTCCCTCTAAATACTGTGTAGAGACAAAGCAGTCATATCTGCAGGAGCTCTTTTATCCCATTTCACTGCCTGAGCAACCATTCTAGAGAAACCCTTTTCTATAGCCTTTTTGGATTCCTGGATTCAAGGGCTCCTGCTAGAGAGCATGATTCAGTCCTTGGCCTTCATATAGCTGATCATGACCATATTTACAGAAGTCCTAATTAGTCAAGAAGTTTAAAATATGGCAAGAAATTCCCTGATGTATTATGATAATGCAATGTCATCATTTTATACTGCAGTGTTAATGCTTTCTAATTATTTGTAAATTATTTATAAATAAAATAACAATTAAAAATAATTGATTATTCTTACCTACATGGTCCTCAAACAAAAAAATATGCAATGGGTGACTCTTGTAAAAGACAAGATTTCTGTTATTTTTGCTGTTTTACTTCACCCTTGTTTTGCATGTCTTTACATTAATCACAGAAAAACAGTGCAGTCATTCCAAAAGAATTTGTGGGAAAGTTTTAGGATCCTGCTATGCAAACCTAGGCTCTATAAGTTCATGGACAAGGCTGTGCCATTAGAAAAATCATCTGGAGTCTTTATAGTTCTGTAGGCTACAGTCTCAGAGTAGCAAAGATTCAGGAACTATAAAAGATTTTTGGTTCAAATTACAGTTGAGTCATGGACTCTGTCAGTAATCTCTGATGACAAGGCTTGGAAGATGTGTGAGTGAATGTAGAAATTCACTGATAAAGAAATCCTGCTTTAGAGTTGAGGCAAACAAGGGACTAAACTGTCCCAGAATGCTGAGCTGCAGATAAACTCACAGTACAATCAGTGATGTGTCTGCACCAAGTTTGGTTAGATGTTGATACAAAATTTGAAGAGACATATCCAACCTGAAGGAAGAAATTAATCACAGAAGATTATATGAATTTCTGTGTACACCAGTCCATCTGGTCTGGTGTTCTGTCTCTTGACTGTGGCCAGCGCCAGATGCTACAGATGGACACAAATAACTTCTTTGATATGGTTAATTGTATATCCCAAGAGAGGGTTGTAATTTTTTTTCCTTGGCCTCACAAATGGTGATCACCTTGTGCTGTAAAGAACTGAGAAAGAAACTCATTGCAGTTTTGTCATGGTTATAATATTTCACATGCTGCTCTGTATTAGTAAGTCTTTTTCTTTTACTAACTTCTTCCTTAGCTATTTTTAAATTGCCATCTCAAAGCATTTTATGCAGTTTCTTAGACCATCACAGCACTGACAGAGGGCAAGCAACCAGTTTTTTTATTTCTTATTCTAAGATGAGAAAATGGGACGTGGAGAGGCAAAGCAGTTTGCTGAGTCAGAAACTGTTGCCACATTTAAACAGCCCGAGTTCTGCTGGAATCCCAGGGCTTACTGCTTTCTGTCACTTCAGTCCAGGTTATCAGGGTGCCTAATTGGAAGCACCTAACAGGCTTTGGAGGTTAATGGAATTTAGGTTATCTGAATGTGTCTGTGCACAAAGTCAAAACTAACAGTATAGCCTGGCACTGGTGGCATCTGATCCCATGCAGTTTTCACATTGCTTTTGCATGGTGGCATGGTTGTGTTTATGTCCAGGATTTCTTTGCTGAAATATGTTCACAGGGAAGGGAGACACGTGTATAATTAGTTTGACACTACCAGGAAGCATTTACCATCGTGATTAATCCATCCATGTACTTTTAGTCTAATATGTCTAAAATATTTACTTTCTTTAAAAAAAAATATGATTTATGGGTAGATTGTTGTTACAGTGCTTGTCCATATCTTCCTGAAGTATTTGGCTTGCTGCACATGAATTAAAGCATTGTACCTCTTTTTCTTCCTAATAGCAACCCACATCATGGATTTCTGAAGACTAGAAGTATGATGTGTTTGTGAGGGAAACTACACATTGCTTTGTAGAAAAACTGGTTTTGTTTGCATTTGTGTCTAGTAATAATAATGTCTGCCATGTTAAATGCTGCCAGAAATGTTTTCTCTTCTGCCTCCAAACTATGACATTAAGCCTGATGTGTCCAGTGTCGAACAGCAGCTATCGTTCTCAGTGTTTCAGTTACAGTCCATGGTGCATAGAAATAAGTCCTTTCTATTCAGTGTTTTCAGCTAAACTAATGTAAATCTCCCAGAGAGCAGCTTTCACGTGAGAGTATCCCACAGGGAAAGAGACAAGTAGTCTAAGCAAGAAATATGGAAAAAACAACTTGTGGATATGGGTCATGGTTTAGCACTGCCTTCTGCTGTCACTCTAGACAAATTGCTTGACCTCTGCATATTCTAAACTCCCAGGTGGTAATAGGGAGTTGAAATACTTGCATATTTCCTAGTCTTGGGAGCCATAACCAGCCTGATCTTACTTTTTCCATTACAAACCAGAAGATATTTAGCATCAAGAAGAGTCTGTTGTGCTGGCTCTGTGCTCCCAGCTGGCTACAGGTCATGTTAGTTCCCTTACTCTCAGTCTGTATCTGTCTATCTAAAGTAGCTCTGACTCGAGAACCCCAGTTTCAGCCTCAGCTATACATTGTGCCAACCTTACATGAAAATCTTTATTGATGTCTTGTATTTGTCTAGCAGTTGGCAGACCCAGCCACAGAAAAGGGATTCCAGGGAACTGGGCAGAAAGGACTTCCATTTGTTGTTTTAACATATGATGTGAGCAGAGTAGGGTACAGAGAATGAAGAGCTGTCCCATCTATTTTACTCAAGATTTTTTATTTTTTTCTGTACGGACAAAACCCCGAAAAGCTGAAAATGTTGAACTGACTATTCCATGAAATCCAGAGGAGATCAGTCCAAGTAACTTCTTTGAACAGTTACTGCTTGAAAGAGATTGGTCATATCTTTTGTGAAACATCCAAGAATCCGATGCAAAATAACAGTAATACAACCCTTTTTCTGTGCACCAGTGTATACATCTGCTTATGACTTAACACCTATGCAGGAATTTAAACAGAAAAAAATTAAACTTCTACAAGAAAATTAATATCATTAAAAGATATTATACCAAAGACTCATTCCTTCCCTACAATGTCTGTACTCTCAGACTACATCTGCAACACTCTTGCCAAATTTACCTCCAGGAACAAAATTCATTTAATGAAACCAAGCACAGACTGCTTGGTTTCTGTAGTTGCCATAGTAAAACATCACTCACAGTAAACAGTCCAGAGCCCTGGATTTAATACATGTATGGTCCAACCTATTAATAATCAGTGTTGCAAAGTCATCCAGGTCTTGCAAAAGTCCTCATGGAACCAGGCCTGGGGAAAACAGAAACCTGCCATATACCATGGCAAACTTGTACAGACACTCAGTTAATAGAAACATCCAGTTAACAGGGGGAGAACATTTTTCACAAATAACCACTCTAACCTATTAGCCCTGATCCTCAGGGGAGTCCTTGAAAACAGTTTCAAAGAAAGATCTTAGAAACTAAAATTTGTAACTGCCAAAAGTCATGCGCTGAAAATAGCAATAATGATTTATTGTATGTTGTATTTCTTCTTATGTCCTGCTGCATGTGAACTCTTCATATCCCATGGGCAATAATTAGTTCTCCCTCTTTTCAACTGATACCATTGCTAGTACCACTCCCAATGGACCTACAGGTAACAGTACTCCTGCCTTGAATTGACTAATTTATTAGATTACAGTGTTAAATTCAGAACTATTGGTATAAACCTGAATGTAGTTTTGAAAGTTTTGTTGCTACATTTTATGTTCCTTATGTTTTGATTTTTTTCCTTCTATATTGGTTTGTCTTCTAAATCTTGTTCATTTATAATTATTAATCATCATGCATATAAAAACATCACATTTTTAAAATTTTTGAAGTATTTATTTATTAAGCTTTCCAAACAAAAAACCATGTTTTTAATGGAACTTGAAACCTTGTTAAATGCCTAAACTTGTTTAAAACTGAATACAGAACAATCCCTAAAAATAGTTTACTTCTGATGAATTACCCTTCAGTGGAAAATTCCCAACCAATGCTAGTCATAAAATGATTTGTACACAAATGCAAACAAAAACTGCCATTAGAACCATTCTGAAAGCTTGGGTTACACGAGCATTAATCCATTTAGAAGGCTCCCAAAATAGTTGCTGTTATTTCTATTGTACTTCATACATTGTGGTTTGAACAGCAGGGAGAATGAGAAAAATTTCTGGACTTTAGCTATAGGTGATTAGGGCTCTGGAAGTGAGTGTTCTAAACTATACTTCTTTGCATAGTTTTAGGTCTAAAACGGAATGTTTATTGTATTATGACTCTGTAGCTGGGATTTTAATTGAAGAGGCATTTTTAAATTGAAATTGCTGCCAGTTAAATTCCGAGAAAAAGCATTCAAAGCCATGGAGCAATGTCATACATCAGTTATAAGGTCATGGAATTATTTTAACAGCCACTGTGTAATAACCCAGTGCTGTAGGTTTTTCCAAACCCAGCTGTAGTTGTAGGATTGTTAAAGTGTCATTGATTCTCTTTATTTCCATAGTGAACTTCTGCACTAGTTCTGCACCAAGAAATTTCAGTCTCTAACNCCAAGAAATTTTAGTCTCTAACCTGCTGCTTGAGCAAGTCTGAACAGTGGCTCAGTCCCACCATCACTGTTCAGTACCCATGTTTTTTTGGGTGTTTAAAGCTAAATAAATGTAAAGCCCAAACAAGTTACTGTTTAGGCAATACGTTGTTTAGGATAAACAATCTGGTACATTAATGCAATGCATTACAATAACTTGTTCAGACACATATAATGCAGTTACATTTGTGTAAATGAATACTCCTTTCATGTCTCTACTCATTATCGATTTGCCTGCCTAAACTAGATGTTTTAAGATTTGTTCCTCAGTAGCAGTTATCAAACTGAATATATAATTTTGATGAGATCACAGGTGTGTGGGACAATATTCAGACTTAATTTTGCAAGATTTCTATGTCTTACCAAACTGTTTCTTGCTAACATCACTTATAGATAGTGTTTGTGAATCCAGAGGAGAGCAGGGTCTGACAACCTTTTTCTGTATTTTGCATGTTCTGGTTTTATAATCCTAGCCAATACTGCAGTTTCCTTTTATGTGTCAGAATTGTGATAGTAATACAGCTTTGCAAGGAAATTTCAGATGGGTGGGTAGTAGCTTTTGATCATGTAAAAGTTGGGTACTATTTTAAGGGCACACATAGAAAACCTTATGTATGTCTGCAACTACATACTACGTTTAGAGTCCTTGATTTTAAACTTAATTTACCTGCCCTAAAGTAGTGTATACCAGAAGCATAGTCCATTGCACTGTATGGTTATTTGACTAGGTATTTGGTGGTATTTTTAAAGGGCATATTCATTAACACCATGATCTTATCCAGTTCCTCACTTAATCTATATTGAGCTGTCTAGATGTCATTCGTATTGCCCTACCGCCAGCAAGTCAAGGTCTTGGAGAAACAAACTTGATGCATTCTGTTGATCCATGATAGTTCATCATCTAAGATAAGCCAGGGTTGTCTGCAAACTGCAGGCTCAGATAACATCTCACTTGACTTTTTTGCTTATTTCATTAGCACAACTGTGCTGGAGATTTGGGATGCTCAGCTTTACCATGCTGGTGAGAGCAAATGATTAACTGGGGATTGAAATTTAGCCATCATTGGCTCCATTTAACATGACAACCCTTTTAGTTGTTACACTGAACCTCTGTAAGGCTGTGCTCCCAGAGAGCATTTAAACAAGAGGGAGATCTGTGAAGCATTACTCTTTAAAGAGATCATAATTCATGTCTCAAAAAAGGGTTTTCTTTCCTCCCTTCCCTTTCTTGTTGTTGATATAACATGCAGCTATTCACTAGCTATTCACCGGCATATTAGAGGCAAAAGGCAAGTAGGATCCCTAATTCCTATTCACTGATCTTTTGTCTTACAGCCTGGAGACCCAAGCAGCTACTATGGGTGTGTGCATATATGCATGTGGTCAGGACCACTGAGCATTCTGTGTCTCTTCCTGCAAAGCATGCCTCAGTAAAACAGTTCATTCAGAGTGTCCTTAAGCTGTATAGTTCATATTTTTTACATGAAATTGTGGCCAAGTGAGTAGCTAGCCCCCAAGAAACACTGGTAGGTTTGTAGGTAGGGTGGTAGGCTCTGGAAAATTCAGTCTGAGTTGTGTTGAAAGGAAATGAATGCCATCCTCCTCATTTCAGTGCTTGTATTTCTTACATTTCAGTGTGGAGGAGAGGAGAGAGTGCAGCAAGGAATGAGTTAACTGCTTGACTTACTAAAGATCTGGGCTGGATAATGTTTCTCAACTTACTCTTTCAATATAGAGGGTTTGATGCTTTTTCTGTTCACAGGGTTCAAAAAAGATTTGGGGTTTGCTACAGTTAAAACCATTTTGATAACAGTTCCAATAACATTTTTGATAATAGAATTAGTACCTAAAATGTTGTAAAAATGGAAAATGTTGAAAAGTAAAATACTGTAGTTTTTAATACACCACTTTACAATTTAAGAAGTCTTTA